>CAJVPP010001487.1:0-19667 GCA_910592005.1 Funneliformis mosseae | reverse complement strand
ATTGCTATATTAAATTTAACAAAATAAAATTTTATTTAAAAATACATTGTGATACTTAGTACCGGGTACTTTACATGGAGCTGATATATTCACAATGTATAGTACCCAGGATATTTTACATTCTAAGCTGCTCCAGAAGGAGGGGATCATTATACACAGAGGGGTACTATAGAACGCGCTTTACAGTACATGGATCGTATTACTTGCTCGCATATCAAGAGAAATGGTTCTATTTGTGGAAGAGTCTGTACTCGTACTACTGGTTGTGCAAGGCACTGGAAATTATATGAAAAAAATTTGAAGAAAAGGCCATGCCTTGTTTGTGGATTCCCTACTGATGCTGATTCAGAGTATTACGCCAAATATTGTTCCAAATATTCTGCAAAGTACCATACACATAATTATCAAATGAGACAGAAGTATATAGCCGAAACTGAGACTCTTCAGCTTACAAAAACCTCTGAATTATCGGATGAGACCCCTTAACCTACAGAGACCTTTGAATTATCAGATATGACTCTTCAACCTAAAATCTATGGAGCTCTGGTTTCTGAGTCAGATGATGAGGATATGGGTCTTGACCCATTTGGGGATTAGTGATTAACTCAAAATTCAGAGCACTAGGAATCCCTTTGAATTATCTGCTGAGAAGTAAGACATCTATTAGTGAACTTTGGGTTAGATAACGCATTTTTAATAGACATAGTTAGGGTATTCTTCTTCAGAAATATTATATAAAATAATGGAAAAAGAATACCCTAATAGCAGTGTTGGTAAAAAAATTCTTTGGACAATTCAACTTCAGTCTTTGGATCTCTTAACTTGTCATGCAAGCTGATAAAAAATGTCTGAGATGAGATTTACTTCCTTCGGCAATACTACCTAACAAATAGCATAAAGAGTATTGCTTTACAATAGATCTATATTCGAATAATATTAGCATATATCAAATAAATTCTAGATATAATCTGCGATTTGCTCGTTATTCACTTTACTAGAATTAATAGACGTATTTATTAACAATTCATCAGAAGTAAGTTTACTATAAGCATATCAGGTATCTTTTCCATTATCCCAATATATTTTCTCCCCTGTTTGATACGAAGGTAATTTGGGAGAATTTTCACTATCAAATGAACCAACCAAGTGATAATGCCCGTGTTTATTATTAATAGCTTTGAACTTCAACCCATATGTTACGTATAAAGCTGAATTTAGTAATCCAAGTTTCGCTCGAATTGTTTTTAATCCTGATTTTTTAGCACTACGCGATGCATCTATATTATCAAATACTCGAGCCATTTTAGGTACTAAACTCTGAAGATACAATATCGATTCAGGAGAATCTATACATATTTTGACATCATTAGCTTTATATCATGCTCTATCGTCGACATCTCTAATGGGTGTGCAATTTCTTAGTAATTCTAGACAAATTTGATGCCTCTCAGCTCGAGTAGCTATAATAAGTTTATCTTCTCTATAATCTTTACGGGTAATAATTCCAACAGCTATTTCATTATTAGTCTCAGTATCTCGTAACTGTCTATAAGCTCTGAACCATTTCATATGATTATAATCCCCATACTTTGAAATGAAATCTTCAGTCAATGATTCAGACGAAATCTCATAACATTTCACAATATAATGCCGGTCTAAAGATCGCATTTCTTCTAAAGTCTTCTTTGGCTTGTTCTCTAAAAATTCAGCAGTCTCATAATTGACAATAGTAGCATTAGATATATCAGATATCTCTTTCACTTTAACGATAGAGCACTTTACTTTTACCACTTGTAATAATGTATTTTCTTCAGATTTAGGACCGGATTCTATAATCAAAATTTCCATGCCAGCTTTTCGAAGAAAATCAACTATCCTCTAACCAAATAAGCGTTGGGAACAGAATTTTTCTAACATATAGGCCACCCACAATCGAATGGTCAGCACGTCCTTATTCTGGATAATAGAATCTACATCTAAGAATATTCCTCTATTCTGAAGTTCCCAGGGGAGGCATTCACGTTTTGCATTCAGTAACCACTGAAATATTCCTTTCTCTGTGATAGGGACATTGGAAGATCTTTGCTTAATACAACATACGTAATCTCTAATACATCGTATGTAGAATAACATCTGATTTGTCTCAGTATTTGTTTCTATATAACTGTTAAAGATGCAGAATGCTCATTTAAACTTAGAATTAGTGTAAGATACTTCTATTTTTAGAGTGCTAGTATAAGCAACTAGGTCTACATCTTTCCATGCTTCTTCGACATTACTAAAATCATGAGTCTTTTCTACTAAATCAGATTTGCCGTGGTATTTCTTGATCCTTAATTCTGGAAAATCCGTCTTAAGAGCATGAACAATTCCTTGTATGTCTTTTCTAAGATGGCAAATAAGTGACACACTTGTTCGATTTTCAAAAGGTAATGATGATGTCTGCCTGACCCAATTATAAAGTTTGACTAATACTGTTTCTTTGTTAGGGGTTAAGCGGAATATTTTGCCTTTCTGAGGCTGGTAAGTATTATGAATAATGGAGAAAGGTATATCCTTACGAAAGGCTTTAATCCATTCAATATTAATATCAGTAAGGTCATTATCTATAACAATAATGCGCCTAGCCTCTTGGATTAATTTATATAATTTTTCTATTGATTGCCCTGCCAAATGACTTTGTACTTGAGCAATTATAGAAACTATTTCATCAAGCCATAAGTCATATTGTATTGGGGACATTTACATTTTTTATTGCATTTGCAATTATTAGTAATATGATGTAAACTCTCTATCTGGCAAACCACTCTCTTGTGATTGGGTAGATTTATATTACCATTGATATCACAATATTATTTAAGATTAAGTCTTGTAGTAACAGCATTCGAGTAAGAGTAGCGCATGGATAATACTAGCAAATTTACATCATCAGGAATAGCCAAATTTTCAAGAACATACATTTTTTCAGTCTCCCAAGGCGAGCCTACATAAATATCGCCTTCATTGGGTAATAGTCTTACATATCTCTCCTCATATGTTTCTGTCGCTGTAAGAGTTTCATTATACTTGACCTAAGATGGCATTTTTACGAAGGTTTTAGGAAAGCCTAGGCTTTTTACCTTGTGAAAGGGTTGTGAAGAAATTTTATTTTCTTGCTGAATTTTTTCCGCAGTAAATGGGTCGCTCTCAAAAACTTCCCCTGGCTCATCAGTATTCTGCCGAAAACATTTCACAATGAATTCACCACTACTAGCACATACACGACCGAACCACCACTGATCCTTGTCATATATACGTTTACAGAGTGGGCATTCTAATGAAGCTTTTCGATTGAAATATACAAAGTTTTGTAAATCTTTTTCTTCGATAGTCTAATCCCTAAGATAGTTAGAATGTTTTCAAAAAACTAGTTCTGCGAATTTTTGTAATACATCCTGGCCTACGATTATTCTTAGCAGATTATTATTTTTTTCTTCACTAAGCATCCGAGATCTTACTTCAAGTCCTAAGCTAGTAGGTGGTTGAACCCTAGCGTGGTCAAGCTCATTTCACCCATTATCTAGTGAAAATTGAAGAATACGCTTTACTCGACCTTTTTTTGCCGAACTGATAAGGCGAAGATTAAAATTTTAACCAGACAACCTCCGATCAATATACTTGCCAAATTTTTTCCCAGTTAAGGTATATACTAATTCGGTGAATTCTTTGAGTTCCTGATGATCAATAAGGAGAGCTGGTGCATATAAAATATGATAACTATACTTGCTAGGGTCTGACGATGTAGCGATTACTAATCTATTGAGAATACCCTTTCAGCTACAATCAAGAATTCGATATAAAGCTCTTATGAAAGAGCAACAAATTTGGATAAATATTTTATTGGATTTAACTCCATCTACTTCCATATCTTTTTGTGAAGCATCGATGTCAATCACAGCTCTTAAAGGTTTTTGGCCGTTAATGCATTCATGAATTCTGGGTAAACCATATACTTCTGAAATGTTATCTGCAATAGAAAACTTTGGGCTTGATCATCATCTTAGTCGATTTTGATAACCAATTTATCTCCCACTTCATCTCGATTATAGGTATTATACAAACTAAAGCCCTTTTCATTCGGAAAGAGGAATGAATAGATTGGGAGGCAATTCAATGACCCTTTATCGTTTGACATATCTCTAGACGGTGATGAGAGAATTCCCCAAATGACATTTAGCAAGTCCTTGAAAGAAAAATTATCATTAAACTTTCTTACCTTAAAGTATATTTCACATTAGTCTTTTGCTCTTTTACATCTAGTAGCTGAACTGATAGAGACTCAGTAATGCTGGCTGAGATGCAGGGAGCTTCTTCATTATCCGACTCATAATTAGACTTGTAGTTATTATAATTATCTGACCCTAAGTCAGATCCATTATTAGTACAACTGCTTGAGTCACTTAAATATTCATTGAGTTCGACGCTATCGTAGCGGACGAGAGTTTCGTGATCAGTTTGGATGAAATTAGTTTGTGTATGCATAATGTTAGTTTGAAAATATTTATATTACTTTATAAAATTCGGAAATGTTTAATTTATTTTTTTTGATAGATGCAAAAAAGAAGGGATAGCAAGATGGTAACGGAGTCAGGAATAAATGTATTCTTGATAGATGAGTACTTAGGGTATTCTTCTCTATAATTATTATATAAAAATTAGAAGAAGAATACCCTAACACTAGTATGTAGTCGGGTATAATATGACATTTAGGGTAGGTAACTTCGTAATCTATTATAAAATATTAGAACTTACCTACCTTAACACTAGTATGTACTCGGGTATGAAAGACCTCTCATTAACGCAAACCAGCTATATGATTTTGCGCTTAGTCAGAATCAATATATACCGCCTACTTATACTAGCCATCAAAAAGAAAAGCATCCAGATGCATCTGGGTATGTGTATTCAGGGTATCCTTCTTCAGAAATATAAAAATAGCATACATACTACCTCGACCCAGTTTAAGCCATAATCAGACTTCAGAAGTGCTTACAACATCTCGCCAATATACTGGCAACTAATGGGCAATAGTTGGGTTATAAAATGGCATCAGCTTCGATCTTTCAAATTGTATACCTTTCTCAGACATAGCGAAACAAGACATGCAGAAAGTGATATAATCCAAGGCGAGTGTTAAGAAAAAGAGCATGAAAGTAGTATAATCAGATCTGATTAGGCATACACCGATTCTGGATCATCTAAAAGGATTTCTCACATATCATTCAAAATTTCTGAAGCACTCTAATCGTTAACACTGTTAACGGAGTTCTCAATTTAGTGCTTCAATTTGTGATCATTTATAAAACGAATGTATCAGAGAGAAAAACGTTTTCATGTTTATTCTGAAGAAAATGCTTTCTATGGTAGTAAATCAAAAATTATTGATAGAAACACAATCTATCAGGAATGTGGTATAGCTATTTGTTTCTTGTGTGATCAATCCTGAATTTACTGCGCTACCTGACGTGATATAGGTGATTCAAAACTGGCAAACTAATAGAACAACTCTAGTTCCCTGCCAGTTCCATGACAGCTCCAGGATACTACCAGGTCGCTACCATGACGCCAAGTTGAAACCTCAAATTATGTGTCCAAAAGATCAGCCAAAATTATAATATAATGTCAGCTAAATCAATCCTGAATTTACTGCATCACCTGACACGATTTTTTTTACACCATTTCAGCAACTTAAAAGGTCAGCAAATGGGCCACACCCTCAACTTCAAATATGACAACCAAAAGAGTTATAGAGTGGAAAACCAACTTTACTCTTATACAATCGTTAAAAAACTCCAGAATGAAAAAACAAACCTCTGCCCTATTTAGCGACCAAACAGTCACAGACCAGTGAAAACAGATAGATAGCAATAAATCATCAGAAGGGGCATAGACATGTAAAAATAAGCAAGTAGGTATTACTATCTATAAGTAGGTATCATTATCTATAAGTAGGTATCACTATCGCGTAAGTAGATAGATTAAGTAGGCATCACTATATATATAGTGATGCCTACTTAATCTATCTACTCCATATGACTGGACAAATGCATAAGAAAAATTCGACAGAATAAGCCTTCTATCTAAAAAGAACTTCTATTCACTTCTTAGTCAGCAAAATATTAGTAAAAAAGATTATGAACATGCTTAAAAGGTATTTCAAATATTTGAGATGAAGAACTTTAGAAAATATCATAAACTTTATCTTGAGACAGATGTATTTTTACTTGCAGATATTTTCATGAACTATACTATTATGTGTTTGAAAGATGATAGCTTAAATCCCTCTCATTATATTTCAGCATCTGAAATGTTTAATGATTCTCTTTACAAAAGTAGCGGGCAGAACTCAAACTCATGACAAATATGGATGAATATCTAACGGTAAAAAATAATATTCGTGAAAGCATAACAATGACAAGTCATCAATACGCTAAAGCAAATAATCTACAATATTCAGACTATAAGATCAGCAAGCTGAATTTCTAGATCATATATGAGGATATGAATGCTTTATATTCAGATGCAATGATCCAATACATGTCTACAGAAATTTTAAGTAAAGTAGTATCAGAGAAAATACCAGATATCCAAAATATAGCGCCATATGCAGAAATAGGTTATACACTAGAAGTTGATCTAAAAACCCTAGTGCACTTGCATGATTTTTATACAGATTATCCCTTAGTATCTGAAAGCAGATAGTTCTAGAAAACTGGCTTAGTCTATATAATGAAAGATTAGTAAAAGATAAAAAAGTTAAAAATGGAAAATATGTGTCTAGAGAGAAGCTAGTTTAAATCCTCTTTACTAAGAAGAATTATGTAGTTTACTATCAAGCTCTTCAGACATATATAAAGTTCAGGATGAAGGTTACAAAGATTCATAATGCTCTTAAATTTTGGTAGTCTCTATAGATGAAAGACTATATTGAGAAAAATATTCATAAGCGTAAAATTGCTAAAGCTAATAGAGACAAATTTGGAGTCATGTATTATAAGCTAAAGAACAATGTAATCTTTGAAGTAAAATTACTCTGAATAGAAGAGGATAAAAAAATCAGACATCTAGCAAGTTCACTATTATATGTAGACTTTAAAGTATTTGAAGGGAGAATTACAGCAATCTATATATTAAAAAGTATAGTAACTTTAAACAAATTAATCTAATGTAAGGCAGGCATTTCTCGACATTAGTAAAGCTATAATATTTAACTTTTAGTATGGTTAATAAAGCCTTGTTATAGAGATAAAGTCTGTCTACTTTATACAGATATAGACTCGCTTATAATGTAAATAGAAACTAAAGACATATATAAAGATCAAGCAAAAAGACCAGATATTTTTGATCTTAACTATTCAGGAGATTTATTACTAATGAAGGATGAGACAAAAGAGAATCCAATAAGTGAATCAGTATGTTTAAAATCAAAGATGTATTCAGTTCTTCCAGCAGACCATGATCCTAAAATTTCTGATGACCCAGATTCTGAAGACTCTAAAAAGAAGCATAGTATTTAAAAGGTAAAGAGTGTTAAGAAATACATTATCAAAAGGAAACTTTGACATGATAAGTTCTTAGAATGTTTTAGGAACAAGAAACTAATCCAGCATAATATATATGACCTCTATAGTTATGATCATCAAATATATCTAAAAAAAATAAATAAGATAAGGCTAAATCTATATGATAACAAACGCTGAATTTTACTTAATGGAATTTGAACTCTCCCTATAGATATTGGTGAATTAGACTATATAAACGCCTGATAGCATCTAAAATATCTCCTGAAAAAGCAGAAAAAAGGGTTATAAAAGCTAAACTTCATGTTAAAACATAGATATTTTATAACAAATATTTTTTCAAATAAAAAAATTTTAAAGATATATTTTCATTAATTAAAGTTTTTTTATCATTATAGTTGAAACAATACAAAAATGGTCAATTAAGATATTTGCAGTAAAAATGTTCCCTAAAGAAGAAGCATATACTAAAAGGCTAGAAAATTATCGCAAAAAGTATGAAGATAATGATCTATATAGCAGTTTAGAGGAATTATATAAGCTTTATTATCAAATAGCTAGGGAGAAGAATCGCAAAAGATCAGATGAAGAAATAAAGCAGATGCTTAAAGCAATGAAATATAGTTGTTTAGTAAATAGCACATATATGTAAGCAAGAAGATAAGTTATACTGTTAATATAATATTATAATTATTGTTCAGGTATGATAAATATTCAGATATTTTTTTCAGAAATAGAAAAATTACATCTAAAAAATATTACACATATTTATAAAAAGAAAAGATATGTTCTATTTAAGAAATCAAAGACTCTATTATAGCATTAAAGTGTGATGTAACAAAGATACATCAAAATCTTAAAAATATTAGATGAGAAATATATTATCTATATAATGCTATAACACCTGAAGAAATCAAAGAATCATCTGAGTCCAGTTCATCCAAAGAAATAATAAAAGAGATAGAGAAAAGAAAGACAAATTCTATAAGCTAAAAAAGGTCAAGTGGACTCGAATAATAGAGTAATTGAATCAAATAAATTATTATGTATAGCTAAAAAATTGAGAAATAATTAGCGTAAGATTACAGGTAAGTTTACTACTAACCTTACACAGTATTTATCATTATGCAATTTAGCTAAGTATAATCACATATATTATAGGACAACTAACTTTATCAATATCAAAAATATAAAATAAGATAGGATTATAGGCATGTTTGATTATCTAGAGCTAAATGAATATCTAAAGTCAGGTGCTCATCATTAATATTATTTTTTCAATTAAAGATACAACATATATTATTTATGACGCATACAAGTATTTTTAATATAGGAATTACTAGAACATATTTTATATTTCTTAGCAGTAGATATGTCATTTTATCCCACTCTATATGTTTGCCAACTTTGGTATAGATGTGATGTCCCTATTCTATAGAAGCGTATTAAACTAAAGAAAAATGAAATAGATGATAAATTTTGATTAGAAAAATTTTTAAAAATAGTACCTGAAGGAGCAAGAAAACCAGTTTATAGCTCTAAACTAACTCATCTTAAAATAACACACTACCGTTCACTTTCAAATAAAAAAATCAAAGGTAATGTACACATATTCCCAAATATAATTCATTTAAATTTTGAAAGAATTATAGACTGTACAGGTAAAGTTCTAAAGCTAATAGTAGAATCATATCCAAATTTGAAGTATCTAATTTATGCGAGAAATTTTGATCAAAAAATGATATAGTCTAATTGCAATCGCAAATTCATATCATAAATTAGAATGTCTAAATATTTATAAATACAGAATTTTCTAAAATATTAATTTGTAATGTTATTTATTTTTGCTCAAGGCTCTAGCATCTTGACCTTAGTTTTTATCAAATTACTAATATAATTATTGAAGAAATTGCTAGATTATAAACTTCCTACATCTGTAAAATAGTTAAAACCAATTATTCTAGTTTAAATCCTATAGTTGTATAGGTATTAAACAATCTGCAATATAAGTATAGTGGTGAAACATCAGAAATGTGATGTTCTCATATTCGTTATTTATTAAGAAACTTCTTGAATATAACTCAAAATACTTTTTCAAGAATGGATTTATTCAAATGATTAAAAGAGTATATATAGATGGAAATTTAAAGCTAGAAGACACTCATTTAATATTTATTGCACTGTATGTGACTTCTTGGTATTTATCTGTAAAAATATCATTAAATGTGCAAATAAACATCTAAATGAATGCATTGCTAAAACAGCCAAAAAGTGTTTTACATATTCTAATTCTATTCAGAAAAAAGAAGGAAGAATAGCATCAAAACTAAGTAAAGATAAAATTTATGAGATATGTAATAAATACCGTATTTCTCTGAAAATAAGCAACCTATTTTTACTATAGCATTACTTCTTTCAGGTAGTTAAAAATATGAAGAGGTAAAAGAGGTAAATCAAACTTTTTAAACTTTGATTAATGCAAATCCCATGATTGTAGATCATTATCTGATGTATAAAAGCTCAACATAAATGCTACATAATATATAAACTGGTTTTAAACCTATTTTACTATACTGTGCTATCACAAAATGCCTAAAAGAAAATAAGTTAAAACTAAGGTTAAACAAGTTATTAAACGTAAATGAAATTCTTATTTTATAAAGCAGAAGACAAATATTGTTATATATACAAAAAAAAGGGGCAATATTAGAGCTGCAGAGCATTTTAATATTGATATTAATATGGTTGGACACTAGGTCAAAGCAAGCTCAAGCTGATTAGATGAAACAAATGGAAAGAAAAAGCGCCTTAGTTCTAGATGAAAACCTTTGTTTTCTAAAGCTGAAAGCAGGTTGTATAACTGGATTATTGAACAAAGAAAACAGAGGTTAGCTGTATCATATATAATTTTATATAATAAGATGTTAGAAATTTTAAAAGAATCAGATATGATAGGACTCTATGATAATAATTTAATGGAAAATTTCAAGACTTCTCATCGCTGGTTAATTGCATTTATGAGAAGATACAAGCTGTCAATGTGACGACACACAAGAATATCCCAAAAACTTCTAAGTGAAATACAAAACTTATTGAATAAGTTTTATCAATTTGTCAATCATCTTAGGTTAGTAAAGTCATATGAATTAAAAAATATTTTAGACATGGATAAAATATCTGTATGGTTCAACATGGCTGGTAATTTTACTATAAATCCAAAAGGTGAAAAAACTGTACATATTCATGCAACTGGTAATGAAAAGAACAGGTTTACTGTCATTTTGACGTATACTGCAGGTAAGTTATCTTTTTAAGTTATTTTGGTATGCAATTTTTTTCATAACAATATTGCAATTATAATATTAGAGCTAATAAGGGAAACTATTAATGATTTAGATTGTACTAAATTGCCTCTGATCTGTATCTTTAAAGGAAAATAAATGCCACACAGAGAGCAAGTTCCTACTGAAATTGTAGTTTAGTTTCAAAAGAATGGCTGTATGGATTCAGATCTAATGTTAAAATATGTGGATTATCTAAATAATATAAGGTCAAAAAATAGTACTCAATAGGATCCAACAATATTAGTTTATGATTCATTCAAGGGTCATTTAGGAGAATCAATAAAAAGTAAGTTATATGAGAGTGGAATTGATCTGACAGTGATTTCAGGTAGTCTTACTAATATTTGCCAACCACTTGATGTTTCAATTAATAAGCCATTAAAAGATAACCTTCGTAAAGAATAGCATATCTGGATGGCAGGTAGTGGCGCTAGTACAACTGCCATGAGAAATCTTTGTCATGCTAAATTGAGTGATGTATGTTCATGAATTGTGCGTTCTTGGGAAGCAATTGATGATGAAATTGTCATTGAGTCTTTTAAGACTTGTAGAATTTCGACCTATTTAGATTCTAATTTAGAAATTACTAATAAAGAAGATGAGAATAATGTCAGTGATAAAGATATCGATAGTGATGATAATTAGCAATGATGTCAGTTATAGCGGTAATGTAAATTATGCAATAAATCATGTTTTTTTTCTCATTATATATTTTTTGTAAATCTAGATATAACTGTATATAATTTATTAATAAATAAAGTTTTGAAATAGGATTTAAAATAGCATTTATTTATTATTGTAATTTGATTTTACACATTACATTTACAATTTTCAGTGGGTTGCTTATTTTCAGGTACAATGCAATTTTGAGATTGCTTATTTTTAGAGAAATACAGTATATTGATTTTCCTAGTTGGGTTATAGATGTAATATAGACTATAAATATGAATTATGGAAAAAGACTGCATATCATATATTTAATAGTGCAAAAATAATCCAACAGGCTTAGAGAGCTTTCAAGTTAAGACCTGAAACTTAGGCAAAATAAGTTTAGAATATAGTGAAAAATGATAGTACTCCTGATAGAATGAAATATTTAGGTATACTTTCAACTAGTGAATGAAAAATAAATCCTTTGAATTAAGAAGAATATGATTTGCATACTGATGATTATGCCAATTGCATTAAAAAAAGCATATAATAAAAATATTATTCAAAAATATATTAAAGAATATCTAGCCAAATGGGTCACAGGATACAAGGAATATAATTATTATCATCCTAATATTTGGGTAAAAAAAAAAGAGAGACCAGTTATAGAAATGATTAAATAATATAACACATATAGCTACTTTATAGAATTATATCTAAAAGGTTATAAACTCATTACATATGATATTTAGTCTTATATATCAAAATAGCTAGCAAATCCTGAATATTATAAACACCTTAATAATGAGAATGTAAACTATGTTAAAAGTTCAGAATATGCACGATATAAATGCAAATTAGTAGATAAATCATATTTATGTAATTCGCTAAAAATTGACTTTTTTAAATCTAGATATTAAATTACCAAGAAAAAGTTTGTTAATATAGATTTCTCAGATCTGAATAATAATTGTAAATATGTGTGTCAAATTTTTTGAAACATAGATTCTTTATTAAAATGATATATTTTATATTCATGTATATTTATCAATAAATCAATCAATTTATTTTTTACTTTGCTCATGTAACGCTTTGTATGTATGATCGACTAGTGAAATTGGCCAAAGGTACTACAGAGGGGGGACAAAAATATTGCAAGGTCAAAATTTACCCAATTTAATAAATTGTTAATAAGTAACTGGCTATGTGATTTTTATATTATATTTGCTATATATTTTTTAAATAGAATATTTATTTATTATTTTAATTTAATATGTTAAAGATTGTAAAAATCGGGTTTAAAATCTTTACTATTTTTAACTTTACGCATGCGATAGGTCTTGCTAAAGAATTAATTCCTATACAAAAGTAAGGCATTATTGCAGCCAAAAAATTAGGCCACAATAATACAGAGATAACAAAAGCTATAGGATGTTATCAAACAATCATTACAAGGTATTTTGCAGTTTATGAATTAGAAGCATCTTCTAAAAAATGACCAGGTCAACCCTGCTTGATCAATAGCCAAAAAAGGCAAAGATTGAAAGTAATGATTCTCAAAAATAAAGAACTAATATAAAAAAATCTAATAGAAATTACTAATATATTTTCTGCTAAAATTAATAAGCCAGTCTCTATAAAAACAATTTGTCATGCATTTTACAAGAAAAATGTACATTCTTATATTTCTCAAAAGAAACCTCTCATCTCAGCAATCAGCAAAAACAAATAACTTGTATGGCAATAGAAAGAAGAAATTGGATCGTAGAAGACTGGAAAAAGATAGTTTGAACAAATAAGTCTACATTTTCACAGTTTTGAAAAACTAAATAGGGAAGAGTGTAAAGAAAGCCAGAAGAAAAATTTAATAAAGATTGTATTGCATCAACAGTAAAACATTCTCCTCAAAGAATGTTTTGAGCATGTTTTTCCTTTTTAAAATTAGATTCTGTTATTCCATTTGAAGGTTCAGTAATTAGAAATGTATACAAAGAGATGTTTTTTACTTATACAGTTTTCACATTTAAAGCATTTTCTTGACAAACCAAAAAAAATTCATTTTTCAGGAAGACAATGCATCAGTTTACATATCAAAGGTTACATGAGAGTTTCTGCATTCTCAAAATGTAAAGGTGCTTCTATGGCCTACTTAAAGTCCCAATCTCAACCTAATTGAGAACTTGTGAGTTGTAGTTGAGATGAAAATTCAAAAACATAATCCTCAGCCATTAAATATTCGTGAACTTGAAAAGGTAATAAAAGAGGTTTGGGAAGTAATATCACAAAAAGTGTATCATGATTTGGTGTAATAAATGCTAAATAAAATTCAGGCAGTGATCAATACTAAAGGAGAATATACTAAATATTGATGTATTATTTATGAATATAAAAAAAAATGATCTACTATCCTAATAAAAAAAATTTTTATTGCTAAAATAAAACTGTGCAATATTTTTGTCTCCCCTCAATATGCATGATTTGCTTATTTTAAGTTAGATCTTTTAATCTATTTTAATAAAGTATTTTTTGAGGAAGATCTATAAAGCAATCTTGGGGATTCTTAATTGCGAGACAATATAACTATTAGTTTGAGAATTTTTATGCAACAGTTATTCAGCAAGCTTATAGGAATTATAAGAAAAAACTCAAATCTTGGTAAACCAAGTTTAGAAGATAGTGAAAATGATAGTATTTCTGATAATATAAAGTTTTAGGTATAAAAAATGAAGGATATAATCCTTCAGGACAAATTTGGTATGAGGAATATTGCTTTTTAGTGAAAAATGGTTGGATATATAAGAAGAAAGCCTAATTATAGCAACGATTATCTTTTGTAATATTCATACTTATTAAGAAATTATTATATCAGCAAGGCTATATAGTTGTTAGAGATACATATTGGCTTAACATGTTAAAATGACTACAGAATCCCAAATATTATAGTATTCATAAAAAGTATAATTTTGTATACTTCATCAGAATTTTAGAATATAAGACATATAAGATTAAATCATCAAAAATGAAATTTATATGTGATTCACTATTAAAATACTTATATTATATTTTTAGGAAAGATATTACCATGAATTTCATAAACTTAAATAATAATTGTGAGTTTGTGCATTGAATTTTTCAGATCAGATCTTGACCCAGATTCTGAATATTATATTAATAAAATAATATATTATCCAGACATACGAAGTGTCTTAAAGCCAATGCATGAAGGCATGTGTGATATAAATTAGCTCATTTTCGATCCTCGTTAAAGTATATATAATGTAATAAGTGATATATCACAAATCATCTGTAACTCTGTATGATTGCTTGTATGATGCTTTCTTGATCTATTGATCTGCGTGATGAATTAGTTTTTTTATTCTGAAAAAAAATTTATTTTTTGAAGAAGTGGATATTTACTGATATGTATTTTTACTTCAGATGGACAGGCTCTCTGACATCACTAATTCTGAGCAGAATATATTTATATAATATTATCAGGTCTTAGTAATAAGCGATCAGGTGAGCGAAAAAAATTCATATATGTATTGTCTTTAATATCATTCTAAAGTTGAGATTTTTAATATACATTCTATATGCTCTTATTCTTGAACATAAAATTTTGACATAAAGTATCTCACATAGTTCTTCTATTTTTTTTCCTCAATATAAATATGAGTTAGAGAGGACATGAATAGAAAAGTTACTAAAGATTTAAAAAGGCAAGTGTATAAATTTAAATTATTTGTTGCTTATTATTTTTTCAGCGAAATTCTAATACTATATTTTTGTTATTATATCTTCTTCCTCATTATATGAAAATATTTATAATTTTTACTTGATTCACCCTTAGATCATATTACTGTATTTTCTGTTATTTTTTAACTAATAGAAGATGATGCGTGATATCTAAAAGATAAGTTAAGAGAAATAATTCATCAGACAATTATAGTAGTGAAAAGAATTACGATTAGACTTTGAAAAAATATCTGAAATTCGTTGATATTCTCTTGAAGGTTAGTTATTATTACTATTATTTTTCAGATTTATAATCCCAAATGATGATTACGCAGAATGATATTTTTATAACTAGATTAAGTGAATATCCATATCTATATAGTCATAGGTTTAATCAGATATATTAATTTCTTATACATACAGGGGTGATCTTAATTATAATTTATGAAGAAAAATATTGCATTTATATACATTATCAATTGTATGTAAGCCACATATAGTTGATGATTTACTTAAAATATGTTGATGGAAATACACACATAATTCTAATATCAAAAGATTAATTACATTAGTACTAATATAAGACTTTTACATTAATTTGATGATGTATACAAAGGCGTAAGTAGTCTTCAAAGTATCAAAAAATTAAAACAGAAAGAACCACTTACTAAAAACGAAATCAAGACAAACTTGCGTGTGTTGAAAACTAATCTTAAAAACAGTAAGGCTCTGTATGTCTACTACTTCTGTAAATATTTAAAAAAAAAAAGTGCTTAAGACTTATTATGGTGCATTTCACTTATTAGTCAAGTGATTTGTGCAGATTCAGAAATGGTATAAACTTTGGAAGTAAATGCATATAATTTTTTTATGGTGAGTAATTTAATAAATATTGTTTTGTATTGCAATAGCCCACTTTTGATAAAGAGTATCTATTAATATTGTGATTCTATAGGATCTGACAGAGCATATGAAAGTAATTACTTCAGACTTTGTCAAAAATAATTGTGATTCCTTTGTTTTGAATTTTATAGACAGTATTACAAATGTCCTAAATAATAAACTTTTACATAATAAAAGTTGAAAAGAATCTAATGAAAAACTAGCAAAAGTTATGTTAGATATACTTGATATCTTATGAGTATTTCAGTAATAAGAGTCTTAACAATCATATTTGTCATTTCTTAAAATTTTTGTTTGAAATTATATTTAATATTATTCTTTATAGAAGAAATATTTAGAAAAATCCTATATTCAGTCTAAAGCTGGTTAAATTACAAAGTGAAGGGATATATATGACTAATGTAAAAGTTTTGATGATTTAAGCATCATTAAAAGATCTTTTAATTGAAAAATCTGATTATATTTTCACAGCTGAATGTTAAAGTATAGTTAGCAAAGATCAAAGAGAAGTTAGAAAATGACCAGATGTTATATTTATTGCTAGTTATAATAATAAGTTATATGAATTTATTTATGATGAAAGTTCTCATATCATTTATAATGAACAAAAAAAGAAAAATGATAGAGTAAAATCTTGGAGAGAAATAAATAATAAAATGTATTAGGCTCATAAAGGATGCAAGCCTGTCAAAGATGATTTTGGTATTATTGTGATCTAAATTACCAAAACTGAGATGTATTTAAATATTCTCGTTCAAGGTTTAGATAAGATACATCATTTTTATAATTTGCATACAGTTGAAATTCTGATACAGCCAACAGATGAGAATACGATATTTAATTTGTTGAAACTTTATTGACAATACAGGTATATGAAATACAATTTTTATATTTTATTTACTTAAAATTAACACATACTTATAATTATAGAATATCTTACACATCAATATATCTCTTTTATATTATACACTTCCAACTAGTTTAAGTAGTAATACAGAAAATAGCTTCACAGTATCTTCTCTACCAAAATCATCATCACCACCAAAAATGAAAAAAAGGAAGTTTATAAAATTCAAAAAAAAATAATCTAATTGTTGTTTGTATTTACTATTTCAATAAAGTACCCTGGTAGCTGATTATTTTTAATATTCTCTGTATATTTTTTCTCTTATAGACTGTGAAGGAAAATCATGTGATTTTTACTTTTGAATATATAAAGCATAAATAATACTATATCATGCAAGCATACAATCTGAAATAGATGATCTTAGCAAGACCAATTTATTAAAATATATTAGCGATCTTAAGACTAAGAATAATAAAATTAAGGTTAAGAATGTTAAGCTTAAAACTAGAGTTGCGAAATTGGAAGATAAGCAATTGCAAAATGAATTAGTAAAAAATTTATTATCTATACTGTGAAAAATGTGATCCTGTATTAATGCTGACTAGCAAAAGTGATCAGCATTAGAAATTATAATACATACATGATTTGATCAAAGTTGTATTACTAGTAAATCTCTCGTGATATTGACGTATAAATTTATTTTTAATGCTAGACTATAAAAGCCTTAGTTTGTAGTTATTAGAGTAAGAAATATATACAGATTTAGTTTTAGTTGCAAGTATAATATTATTAAGATCATATGGAAGGTGATCAGTAGAAAAGGAGAAAATCCACTTTTTAGTCAAAAAATTTTTTATTGGTTCACTCTACTGATCATAATTATGTGAATAAAACTAGTTTAATAACTAAAATTACTCAAAATTTGTAGATTTTCCCTTTTTTATTGATCATCCTCACATATACTGAAGTTCCATAAAGGAGATTGACCAATTTAATGTAATAATCATTATTTTATTTTACTTACTTTAAAGTAAAATATACAGGATAAACTCATGTACAATCATTGTAAATGTAATAAAACTATAAAATGTGAAATAATCAATAATTTTAGGATTGTCATATATTACAAAAGCATGTTATCATAAGTTATAGGTTTACATGCAAATGTTAGTAATAATGCCATATTTAAAAAAAATTAAGTGATAATCTCTTTTTTCAAACTGAGATAGATATCAGTAATATGGAGAGTACATTATTAAAACTGTGTATTCTTTTTATAATTTATAAATTTATTAATGTCTAATTTGAGAAGAGTCATAGAAAGTGTAGCTTATATAAAATTTGCATTATCAAAGTAGATAATTGCTGATCAAACAAAATTAATTCAACATATATTGAGCTTTTTAAATGTGTCATTTTTGGCAAATAAGTTATCGATATTTGAATAATTTTAGGGATTGAGAGAAATTTTTGGCTGATTTTCTAATTGTTATCGTATATGCATATGGGGTAGGTTAAGAGATAAAAATAAATTCAAATTATCAATATCCATATTAGTTTTGTCTTTAATAAAAATATATTCATCAATATCAAAAATATTAAAAAAGGGTTATTTTTGACAATGTAAATATCATCAATAATGTTTTATTAGTGATCAAGAATTATTTAAGTTTCTTATTAGAAAAGAAAGAGGAACCATTGGTTTCAGATTGTTTTACTTTCAAGGAGTTATAATGATTTTTGGTAAATTTGTTACTAGAATTTTATTTTAAGTTTTTCTAACTATTTTGTAAAATTTATCAAATAAAGAAGCTATTTCAAAGTATTAAATTATTTGTTAAATATGTAAACTAAAGAAATTAACTAAAAGAGTTTATAAAATTTAAATAAAAAGTTTGAAGTGAAACAATTTTATTTTCTCAAAAATTTCTGAAATTTCTAAAATTTAAAGTAAAATAAAAAAGAGTTTTTTTAATTATTTTTGAATTTATATTTAATATTGATTTTACTTTAGACTATTTTATGAAATAATCTATAACAATGATTATATAACAATTTTCTTGTGAAGTTCTAGATAATAGTTCTTTTATATCAATTTTAACTTTGTGAAAGAGTGCTTTAATTTCAATTGATTGTAAAAGTTATTTTCTCCTGAATGATCCTCTTTTTTTGACAATTAATATACTGCTAAATATAACTTCTAATATTATCAAACATTTATAACTAATAATATCATTTCTTTACTTTCTCATATGTAATATCAATTCCAAAATGAATTCTAATCATATTCTTATAAAAATTATAAAAAAATAATTTTCACTTGTTTATGTAGAATTACCTTTTATCTCTATCTCTAGTTCACTTATATAATAAATTATTTTTTATTATATAATTTAATCTATTAAAAGTTATTTAAATCTGACTGGTAAGTAAGTATTTTCAAATATGGGTCAGTGCAAAAACATTTGTATCTCATCAAAAAAGGTAAAGATTTGCGCCAAGAAAAATATAGTACGACTATAATAATGGTGGGCTGAAAATCTATTATAAATTGCAATAAATCCGAATAAACCCTTTTCTCAAAAAAAATTTTAATAAAAAATGAACTTTTCTTTCATGAAACGGGCT
>CAJVPP010001486.1:0-19680 GCA_910592005.1 Funneliformis mosseae | reverse complement strand
AACGTTGCAATAGATTTATTAGCCTAAGCTTTTCGGTGAGAACATTCCGATAATTTATTTTTATTTTACAATTTTTAATTAGATTTGTTTTGTGATAATCTTGACGGAATGAATCTATTTCTTGATGGCATTTCGCTTATCGCATGATCACGACGCTTCTTTTCCAGAAATAATGCGAATTTTTGCCTGCTAATGAAAAAGAAGTGCATTACTTTGAAAGATAAATAAATCAAACGTTAAAAAAGAAGTATTGTTTCAGATGTATGTTCAAAGAAGTTGAAACAATTGGAATTATATTATGCGGTTTGAAAGTTATTCAGCGATGAATTAATTAATCAATGAAGATGACAACGATAAATACACATAATTTTTTTTTATTTTCGCGTTAAATAAATTTTTATATTAACTGATATTAATAAATTACACTTTTTTTTTGGTCTGCGAAATAAGGAATTTATGATTGAGATTCGAACTTCTGATGTTCAAGCATTAAAGTAGTGGTGATGTTTCCGGTTCCTTCTAGTTTACCATTAGCTTTATGAAAGTTGCAATTTCTATTCAAAAAAATAAAGAAACAATTATTATTTTCTTTTAAAATATCAATCTCACCTTTGAAATAACCTCCTTTGATATACAAAATGTTTGGTGAAATTACAAAAAGAAACTTTCGAATTTTTCGAATAAATTTCTATTTCTTCAATACTTGTGACTTGAATTTTTTTTTTTTAAAAAAAAAAACTATATAAAGGCACCGGTGACTACTGCGCCGCATTGTTATATTGCACTTGCATTTTAACGTTAAGCCTTAGTGAGAATGATAGTAAAATTTATCCGCAGTTACACAATATGCATGGGGATTGTGAAAAACAATATCATATAGTCTTCCCGATTGGGAAGGGTTTTCTTAGAACCGATGATCATTAAATATAAAATAAATACCAGGTAGAATTTTTGGTCTTTTATTTCGTTAAAATAAATCGTACTATAGAATATTTTGTCATGCTCGCTTAGATTTGTTTCACGTGTCATTTTTGTTTTTGAATAGATTCCGATTGTACATTACATGAAATTCCGATAAAGCTTGATTACAATTAAAGAGAAAAAAGGAAGTTGTTCGGAGCATTCCTTTATCATGAGATTTTTACTTCCTTGTTTTTCCCTGATCTTTTTTTTTTTAAAAAACCCCTAGTCTATCATAAAAACTCATCCTTTCTCAATATAAATAAATAATATCTATCATGCCGCAATATAACTTCCTGCCTTAATAATAAATTTCTGATTTCTTATTGTAGCGGTATCATTATTGATACGGATATAGGAAATAAAGACCTCGTTCCATGTAAATATTTCAACAGATAATATAAACCCTCTCTAATCGATTACATAACGCAAATAGCGGTGCTAATTTATTAGGATCTATAGATCCAATAGAAGTTGTAGGTGCTGAATCTTGTTTATCTGTCATACTATCAATTTTGATCTTATAATCGGCAGATAATTAATTTTCCACCCTCTTCGTCAACTATCGGATAAATATGAACAAATCGACGATTACGATCACCTGATGGATGGACTTTTGTCAATGATTAGAACTAGTTGTTGTTGAATTTGAATTTTATTTTCAATCGAATCTATAAATTATCACCTTGTAGTATTGAAGTTTATTTAAAATATTAATATAAATTCGTTAAAAACGCATGATTTTTTTTTTAAAGGACCAACAAAAGTATTTTATTGGAATGCATGCGATCATGTGGTTTAATAAATTTTTTTCGGCCAATCAGTGTGAGCCAATCATGTGAATCGTTCAGATATCCTAAGACCACTAATATAAAAATTTAAACTTCAAAGAAAATACCTTTCGCAGATTCAAGAAGGAACAAATATAAAAGCTTTGAAAAAACAAAAACTTCCTTTAATTATATTTACTAACGAATATTTTGCTGGCAAGCAAAAAAAAAAAAAAATTTAGAGACTCATAATAAAAAAGCCCTTGTTATGTTAAACTTGTCTTGCAAAAAGCTAAATCTAAACCTTATGACTCCGTGTAACTTTAATATAGCCGCGTCCGATAAATCTTTTTTGCTGAAGCAGAAGTTTCTTTTTTCAATCTTCCAAAAAAATCAATTAAATAAAAATATAGAATAAAGAAAATTTTCATTTACAAACAAGTATAACTTGATAGATGGCTTACTCAAAAGCCTGGGCCCATTTCGAATTTCTATATGGAACAGTCGTAAAAATAGTGTAATTGTTTGAAAGATTTTATGGAGAAAAAAAGCAATGCTGTAATTCGGATTGAAATTTGCGACACATGCATAAACGTTACGTATCTTCTGCATAATTGCGCACGCCTGCACGCATGCCACACATTTTATGTACATATTTGTAATTAAATAAAGAACAATTTCACCTTTTTTGCATATTTATCTTTTATCAATGAATAATAATCAATGATGATAGCTAAATCCAATGTGAATATTAGTATTGAATAGAATTTAAAGGGTAGAATAATATAGCTTCATGTTTACGTTTGATGCAAAATATAAAAATATCACAATTACTCTCCAAATACTTTCGAGTATAATTATAAATAAAACTATTATATTTTTGAAGTAAACAGTCAAAAGCTTCTTTACACGTAATATCATATGTAGACTAATTGAAATTGAAAGATTGCATTACAAGTAATATTGTAACACAAATTTCAAATTTAAAACAAAATTGAGATTTACCATATGATTTGGTTTCACAGATACATTTAAATTTCTATTTTAAGATATTGCATATTTCATAGCTTTAATTTAATTAAAAGAAAAGTTAGAGTATAAGTTAAAAAAAAATGGTTTTTTTTTAAAATAAAATCTAAATTAAATAAAAACTTGAGCTTTATAATTATTTATATAATAATATTTTAAGTCTTATTTTTTTAGCAATTTAATTTATATGAAGGTGTATATGAGATGAGAAGGAGAAAATTAAGAAATAATTTTTAAAAATGATTTTTAATTTTCTTTCTCACACCTCATATAAGTTTTAAAAAAAATATATTAAAACTTTTAGATAATCATTTTTAAATTTGCTATTAATTATTATAATTTACATTTATTAGGATTTTATAATTTGATTTAAAATTTAAATATTAATTTAAAATTAAATCTTTTCAAGTCAAGTATAATTAATCTTTAATTTAATTAATTAAATTAATCAAGCTTTTAAATATTTGATTTAAATAAATTAATAAAAATTGCTTTTTAAAATTATATATTTTTTTAATAAAAATTACTTTTAAAGCTTAATATAATTGAAAAAATTATCTTTAATATTTAGATATATTTTTTATTATATTTTTATTTTAAATATTAGATATATATTTTTATTATTTTTTTTAATAAAAAATTAAAAAAGTTTTAAAGTTTTATATAATATTGTATAAATAATATAAATTAGTATAACTTTTAGCAAAAATCATAAATTTATACTTAAATTTATGTAAATTAATATAAGTTATAAGTAAATTTATGTAATATTATATCTTTCACTTAAACTTAAAATACATATTTTATAATATTTTTTTTTTTTTAGTAAAACTTTCAAAATATATATTTATTAATTTTTATTTAATAATATATTTTATAAAATAAGCATTAGAAAATAACTTTCTTTTATAAATAATTATTTTTATTTATTATATGTATTTTATTATATTAAATATATTATAAATAAAAATAAAATAGTTAATTATTATAAAAAATATATATCATAAAAATAAATTAAAAATTATATTTAATATATTTTCTTAGTAAAAATTATTTTTTAAACTTTAGATATATTTTTTTTAATAATAATTTTATTTTTTATGATTAATATTTTATTTTTTTACTTTTTTTTATATTTAAATTTTATTATTTAATTTAATTTAATATTTAATCTAATTTAATTTAATTTTAAATTAAAAATCAAATTAGTTTAATATTTAATTTAAACTTAAAATAATTTACTTATTTTATTTGAATAATTTATAGTAAAAAAGAAAAAATTTAAATTTACTTTATATATTAAATATATTTTTAAATTAAGTTTAATTATTTTTTTTTATAAAAATTTGATTAGTTTAGTTATAATGCTATATAGAAACATTTATTCAAAATCATTTGATTAATTTAACTTACTTTAATTTATTTCAACTTCCAAAACTAGAATCAAATTGATAATCTTTTATATTTTTAATTATATTATAATTATATTATAGGATATTACAGAATAATTATAAAAAAATTTAAATAAAAAAAAAATTAAATTAAATTAAATCTATTTAATGCAGTTACCAATATTTACTATAGCTGTAGATAATAATTTATTAAATTATTACTAGTCAAAATTAAAATTAAATTTTTTAATATTATTAAATTAGGATTTATAATTATTAAAATAAGAATTATTAAACTGTTTTATATATAGTATTACTTATTATTAATAATATTATAAATATTAAAAAAAAAGAGAAATTTAAGGTTAAAAATTATTAAATATAAAAAAAATTTTTTATTTTATAAACAAAAAATATAAGCTATTATAATTAAAATAAAAGGTATTAATTTTAATATAATTAAATATTATATTAAAATAAATTTAAATAAAATAAATTAAAATAAAATTTTATTAACTTTGAATAAAAACCTTTTTTTTTAAAAAAACTATATTAAATTATTAAATAAAAAAAGTAAAATTTAACTATATTATTATTAAAGAAATATAAAATAATATTATGATAATATTAAAAAATATCTCAAAAGATTTTAAGTAAAACTTAAAATTTATTAAATAAATTTTATTAATTTATTAATTAATTTATTAAAAAATCATTAAATTCAAAATTATTTTACTTATAATTATCTGAACTTGTTTATTATTAATTAAGTCTTAAGATTATTTTATTTATATTAAATTTGTCAATACAAATAATTAAAATAATAGTTGATTAATAATATAAATTGATTAATAATATAAAAGAAAATTCTGTTATCTTTTAAGTTTCTTACATAATCTTTGTTTAATTTGTTTTCTTAGTTTTCATTATCTTTATCATCTAATGTAATATAATAATATAGTTTCTAATCATATATATTACATTATATTAGCTGAATTTTTTAATTAGTATTCTTTTATTATAATATATAATAATATTAGTTTTTTAAAAATTATTTAAAAGATTAATAAAAAAATTTATAATAATATAATTAATTTAATAATAATTTTAAATGATTTAATTAATATTTATTAATTACTTAATATTTTAATTAATTAACTATTAAAAGAAAATTTTATAATTAATAGTATATTTAAATAGCAATTATTTATATTTATAAAACTATTATAAAATTTTATTATATAATATTAAATATAAATTTATGAATTAAATATTTTTGAAAAATAATTAATTTATAATTAAATTATTATTTAGTTTTAAGATTTGTAAAATTTTAAATAATGTAAATGAATTAAAATTCCGAACGGTTCAATTCAGTCTGAATTAGATGCCAATCCGTATTCAAATTGAAAATTTCAGTTCAGTTCAGTTTAGATTATTAATCTTAAAAATGCCAATCTAAATCCGAACTGAAATGCAGACCGGTAAAATCTGAATTGAACTGAAATTTTCAGATTAATCTAAAATTATGGTTTAATTATATAAGAAATACACAATTTATATGTGAAACTCTAGGAGAATCGCAAAAAATTGCAAATTTCTCTTTAAAGTTCGCGAAATTCAAAAAGAAATCGCAATTTTTTGTGACTCTTCAAGAGTTTCGTGATAATTTTACGATCCTCTAGAAAATTTGCAAATTTTGTGATCTTTCAAGAGTTTTGCATATAATTGAACTGAACTTTTAGATTAATCTGAAATTATCAATTCAGTTCAAATTTTTTTCAGTTCAGATTAGAATTATAATCCAAAAAAAATCTGAATTGAACTGAAATTTTCAGATCGATTTTTATGATCTGAACTGAACTAATCTGAAAAATCTTCAGATTAATCTGAACTATTCAGAGCTTTAAAATGAATTAAATTTTAATTAAAAATTATTAATAAAGATAATATTAATAAATATTAATAGTAAATTTATCAATAATTATGATAATAATAAGTATTATAAGAGCTGTAATAGTAAAAGTAGAAAATTATATAATATAAAATATTATTTTACTAAGCTTAAATTTTTATTATATATTTTTTATAAATTTAGGTATAATTGAATATAATTTATTAATGAAAAATAAAGTTTTTAAAATAGGTTTTAAATACAAGAAGATGTAAAAGAATTAGAATCAAATATTAAAATATTAAATATTATGTTTTATTTGAAACAATTCATATTTCTCTAAATGTCTTAATATTTCATAAATACTAAATAATTTTAAAGAATATTTATTTTGAAAATGATTCTTTAAAAGAAATAGTATATTTATTATAAATTTTATCCTATCTAATCAAATTAATATTATTTATAATTTTTATTATAATATTAAGTTTCAAATATTTTTTTTAGCATAATAATATTTTCAATTTAAAAATTTAATAAATTTTATATTTTTAAAATTCATAATTATCAATATATATTAATTTTTTAATTTTTTAATTTTTATTATTTAATAATTATAAAAATATAATTACAAGAAAATATACCTCTTTCTAGTGATCATTTGACTAAAGATGATACTACAACTAGTTGCAACTATATAATACTTATTTGTCATCAGTTACAACTAATTACAACTCAATTTTTATTAATGTTACAATTAGTTATAATTATATGATGCTTATTTATCACCAGTTGCAACTAATTGTAGTGTCATTTTTATACTTAACCAAGAATTTTTACATAAAAATATATATGTTCAAGGGTAATTATAGCTTAATCTATGAATAAAATATAAAACTCCCTTTATAAACTTCTTTTTCTCTTTATTTTCTTAAACCTTCTTATTTTAAAAAACAGTTTTAATTAATCCAAATAGTGGTATTTTTTATTAAAATAATTTTTTTTAATATTTCTCTTATCTGTTTTTTCTATTTTTTTTTTCTTTTTCTTTTGCCTATAAATGTAACATTAGGAATATCTCAAATAATGATTAAAATTGATAATAACTTTGAATCAATTAAATATATGGGATAATTTTTTTATTACCTTTCTAAATAAGCACATTTTTTTTAGATCTCTAATATTATAGAGTTTGCTAATATTAGCAAGATTTTCTGACTTCTTACAACTGTCTGATTTAGGCTCAATGCAATACCTGCCAGTAAATGTAATCTAAATTGATAGACATCTTAGCATAGAAGTTTGAGAGTACAAAGAACCTCTAACAGAACTTAGTAATATGAATAGGGTTAGAAATAGAAGTCAAAATTTACTGACTAGGAATCTGAAAAAAAAATTTTTTACCAGTTTTTTTTGAGATCTATTAAAATTTATTATCTAACTAAATTTATTATTTAATACTAATATAATTTTTATTTTATTATTTATAAAATTAAATTTTTCTTTTGACTTTTCATTTTAAATTTATATTGCTCTAATAAAATTAAATTTAAATAAATCCTTTTTCTCTAATCTAATTATTATTAAAAAATATAATGTTTCAATATTTAAAGAGTTTTATAAATCAATTTTTATCAAGTTTTACTTTAAAAACCTATGTCTACAATCTATTGATGAAAATGAAATAGAATATATAATATCTAGTAATTTAATAATATTAAAAAATGTATTATAATAAAATTCAATAATCTTAGAATTAACAATTTGATTTTTATATTTTTAAAATTAGCATATATGAGGTCTTTGCAATAGAAAGAGAGGAAACTCAAAAAAAAATAAAAAATGAGTTAATAATAAATCTGAACAAATTATAGTATTTAGAACATTTTTGGCTTATAAACTAAAATTTTAATTTTTTTGGAGTTTCCTCCCTTTCTATTGCAAAGACCTCATATTATTGTTTTATATTCAAACTATTCTTCACTGATATTACTAATATTAATAATTTGTTTTTTTTCATAAAATTCTACTAAAATATTCAATTCTATTTTGTTAATTTTTTTTTACTATTTGACCAATTCATATGATCAAATATTTTTATTAAATTAAATATTGGTCTATCAGAAAATCTTTTATGAATTTCTTAAATACAGCTGATACAAAGATTGAATATCAATAATTATTCTATTTTATAATTTTTTTTTCATAATAATTGATATATACTAATATTACAATCACCTTCAAATGATACATTTAGTAAGAATTTATTTAAATTTTCTCTTAATAATATTTTTTCTTTATCATTAAGATCTAAAAATTCTTATTGAATTTTATTAAAAATTGTTTTATTACTAGATCTATATTAGAGATTAATATTTTTTTTATTAAAAAATCTTTCTTAAAATTAAAAGATACTTAAGAATATCCCATAAGAAATAAAGAAAAGCAAAAAATTTTCAATCACAAATTTTTGTACATAAAAAAATAAAATTCTACTTTTAAATATGATTAATTATTGTAGTTATTAATTTCAATAATATATCTATTAAAGGTTTGATTGAAAAATATAAATTTTTACTATTTTATACTAAAAGAGTCATCTAATTTTATAATTTATTTAATCTTTAAGATTGGATGATTTAATATTTCTTAATATTTGTATAAAGTATCTATTTTTTTGCTGAAGTTAAAAAAAAAAATTGTATATCAATCTTATAATATATTCAATATATTTATAAAATAGTATTTTTTTTCTACTAAATTTCTCTGATTCTTGATGTTACTCTTATTAATTTTCCTAATATAATGCTTGCCTTATCTGAAGCAAATGACATTAGTTTATTTGTTAATCCTAAAAAATATTTTAAATTAATTTTAAAAATTAATTTAAATTAAACAATAGATTATAAAAAAAATACATCTTTTTTATCTAATTAATTCAAAAATAGATTTGAATCTTTATTCTTAAATGAGATAATTTTAAAAAATGAATTCTAATATTTTCATATAAGTAATATTTAACATATATAATAAAGTGTGATTTATATGAAATATTAGTACTTTCATCAATCATTATATCAAATATAATAGCTTCATCTAATTTCTTCTAAATAGTTTTTTCTATTGAATTTAAAATAGCTGATAGAATCTGATATCTAAAGAAATAGTTTTTATATGTGATTAAATTAGAACTCAATAACATTTAAGAGATCTATAAAGTTGTATAACTTTAAGTAATTTGTTTAACAGAATATCATTTTCTGCTAATCAAAAACTATTTTTATTAAAGTATCAATATGATGTTAAGTTTTATCTATAGTATTATTTATAACTTTTATAAGTTTTACCTTTACAATTTCATGATTTATTGCATAAGTATGATCTTTTGTTGAAGTATATTCTCTTAGCACAGAAAATTTAAAGTTTTTTGAACTTAATAATGATAATTTTAATTAAATTTAATAATTAGCATATTTATATAAATAAATCATTTTATTATTTTAAATACTTCTTTTTCAAATTTATTTTGCTTATTGTAGAATTTGTATAATAAATAAAACATTAAATTTTTTGATATGTCATAAATTAGTCATGAATATATATTCAACCACTTTTTTTAAAAAACACCAGTCTTTTTAGATCCAAAATTTGGCTTTTTTTTAGATATTTTATATTTTTTTTATTATACACTTATGATTATTATTTGGTAGTTTAGGTAGTTCAATATTAATTTCTTGTTCTAAACTTAGATATATTAATATTAAATTCAGATATATCATTAATTTCTATATTAATATGGGAAATTTTTGTAAAATATTGTTAAATAGACATTATTCTTGTAAAAATTATCACTGCAAATAATAATAACTATAATAATAGATTTTGGTATTTTGCATGAGTTTTAAAAAAAAAATTTTGAAAAAATAGATTATTATATGAAGATTAATTATATTATATATTATTATAATATGCTGGTACATAAGAAAATTTTTCAAATAGAGATCTGTTACTTGTAAAATTTGCCAAAAAAAATTCAAAACAGAAAATTTTTTATCAGATTTTTTTCAAAAATTCTGGATTTTGCCAGAATTTACAATACTATTTTTAGCCTTAGATATAGACATTCTAATATCAGAAGATTACTATAATTAGAAATTAATCAGACAACTTAACTAGAAACTTGTTAAAGTCAGATTTTTTATTAGCTTCTTTTTTGGTTTAACAATAATTCGAGTTATTTGTTTTTGTATTGAATTTAAATTTAGGATAGGAATTATTATTAAGGAAAAGAGAGAAGCATAGTAATAATCTAATTATTATGTATTGAGGAGGACTTTATTAGTAATTGTCTTCTAAGTATAGCAGGATGACCGATTGGTTTGGGGCTAGTAAGCTTTTAACTTGCAAGGACATTTTAGGTAATTTAATTTATTTTTATCTACTTTTATACCTGATTTTTGGGATTTCTATATATTAACCTACTGGATTTGAATTTTTATAATAAATATGAGCATTATTGCATCTTTAAAAAAATAATTACAAAAATATAAAATTTAGTTTATTGGATTTACTACATTAAGATCTATTAAATAGTAATATTTTTATATTTCTGAGATCAATAGATAGTAAGATACTGTATATAAGTTTAAAATTTAACTTTTTTTCATAATAATTTATCATATATTTATCTTTAAAATATCACTAATTAATTACATTTTTTTGAATTTTTACTTAGAAAATATCATAAAATTTATTATAAAAATATTAATTTTTAAATAAATTATTTTAAAATATTTAAAAATAATTAAGAATGGTTGTAATTAATTTTAATATACTGTAGCTAACAACTAACTATATAGTGATAGTGCCGAAAAATTAAAATAGAAGATTTTAATAATAAATTTGCGAGATAGAATGAGGGCGAAATTTTCAGAAATATTATTTGATTTCATCCAAAGGTTGTTACTTTTCCATAGGCCGTATCATAACAACCTTTGGATACATAAGCGCAATATTATAAGGATTTTTGTAATAACTCTATTTCGATAAAGATAAATTTATTGATTTTTTCTATTCATTCCAAAACATTTATGAATTTATATTTTTAACTCGTACGCACAAACAAGAATCCCTCGACATAAACGCAATACAGTTATAAATTAATTTGATAAATTGAAACAAATATTACTACACGGTCTATTATGTCTATTATATCATTTCTAATGTCAGAACAGTAATATTAATATCTTCGCATCGATTTAGTTACTCCTCATTCAATAGCATACAAATAATACTTTTTTTTTGTTCAGTGTTTATGTTCCGTCTTTACAAAGTAATTCTGCTCATAAAAAAGAAAATAGTTCGTAAAAAAACGGTTCTACTTAAATCATAACATGATCAATTCAATTCCTTAATAATTAGCGAATATCGCATATAACGTAATTTTATTCACTTTTCACATTGTAAAGAAAACATTGCACGCAAGTCATGAATTTTTTGTTTAATAACCTTGTAATCAGTTAACTCCATTCTTCTACATAAGTTTGCTACCACGTATAATTTAAACTTAATAAATATATGATAAAATAATGTCAAGTTAAAAAAAACCCCCAATACTTCTATTAAAAACTACCACAATGTACAATATTTTCAATACTAAATTTAGCAACCTCGAAAGCTTCTCTGGTAATTTGAGATATTTTAATATTTAAATTCTTCAGTGTACCTTTTTCCTTAGCATATTCAGTGAAAATAATTAAATGATTATCATTAATAGCATAACAATCAGGAAAACCCAAATCTTCTAAAGGTGCAATACAACAATCTAAAAACTCTTTTAAAGTGTTAGGAGTAAAAGACCATATTGCATTAATAGTAAGCTTCCTTAGATTTTCAGGGATCATTTGCCCAATATCGATTAAGAATTCATTAGCATTTAAAGGTTCTCGACCATGTACTATTAATTTTTCCAACTTATTACAAGAAATTAATAATGATTTTAATTGATGAATTTGTAAATGAGCATCAAATATAATTAAATTGTGACAATACTGAATAATCGTTTCGATTATTTTTGGATCTTCTTGTGAATCATAAATCGGTGGCCATCCCAATGAAATTTCTTGCAATGTATCATTATTGTTGAATATGAATGATGTTAATGTTAATGGAGGATTATGATCCACATGAAATATCAATTTTTTTAATTTTGGAAAGTGTGCTGTTTCCAATGGTTTTGTTGCTTCGTTTTTGACATTATCACATTTCAAAAATATTAAGGATTCTAAATTTTTACAAGCTATGAGAGGTGCGAACGTTACTTCATCTTCAAAATTAATACCACGAAATTCTATTTCTCTGAGAGTTTTTTGTTGACTTTCTAACGCTGGTATAATTTTTGATAAAGATCTGTAATATGTTTGAATTTTAAATTTTTGTAATGATTGTTGACTTTTAATTAATTGCGCTAATTTCGTTGGAGCTGACGTTTTTATAATATCATCTAAATAATAATCTATGCTTAAACTTGTTAGATTTCTACAAAGTTGTGATAACGCTATGAAAATTTCTTTCTTATCGTAAGTTCCACAACAGTTAAATTCTTGTAGTTGTAATAAACTTGTTTCTGCATTAGGAAAACATGGTATTAACATATAATCTGCATTGTCTGGTGGGTGAGGAAGTAATTCTAAATTAATATTAAGGCTAAGTATTTTTGAACATTTGATAAACAATTTACATAATTCTCTTGTTACTGTAAAGATTTTCGTTGAATCCTTATTTGAATCTGGCAACCACGCTGATGATGATTCATAAAAATCCACATATTTAAGATGTCTCAAAAATGACGCGTATTCAAAACTTGGTTTTCTTTTGAATAAATTGCTTAGATCGATTCCTGATTTGATTAATATTTCCCTCTCATTTACATTTAAACAAGAAAGATATGTCGTTATTAATGTTGCTGATGGTCCTTTTATAACCTGAAAAGGCTCACTCCATAAAATAGATACTATTATCTCACACCATGTTTTATTGACTAAAAGGCAAGAGAATAATGAATGTTTGTCTTTTAAAAAATGTTCAAAAACTTGTCGAAATATCTCTACAGGTATCGAAAACATGATAAATATCTGATAACTAAGTAAAGGAATAGAAAGGAAAAAAAAAAGAAATTATATATTTTTCTGTTGTGAAACGTTCATAAACTCAGCCGTCGTTGTTACAATAATGTTGATCAATCGTCGAGATATCGAGTTTCACAAAAGTTTTTTTTTTTTATATTTTGGTCATAAGGTTAACATGAGACAAATTTATTCCCATTCTAAAATTGGACTTCATTTTCCAACCCGTTTCTCTCTGTGTCACTATGTAAATCAAATACAGTATATATCAAGAAATTCGCGAAATAAATATATCTTTTACCCCCCTTTTCTCCTTCTCCAAACGTTAACGATGATGACAAATGTTCATCCTACAAAGACACAAAATCACATTTCATATAGCTCATTAACAATTCGTAATAAAACACGTTCAGCATCTTTACCAACTTTACCTTCGTTTACACCACCGTTACCATCAGAATTACCATCCGACCCAAAAAGATGGTCTTCATCTCATGTAGCCTCTTATCTGACTTATTGTTTACGCCTTCATCCTCCGGCAATTATATCAGATTTAGTCAGGTATGTAGAAGAGGATACTACACTTACCGGGCGTAAATTCTTAAGACTAAAAGAAGAACAATTAAGGCAAATGCAATTTAACGAAAGATGGGTCAAATTAATTATGATTGGTATTAAAGAGCTAAGAAGAGAACATTTAAAAGGTAAAATTCTTTTAAATGGTAGTGATACTATAAATGAAGAACCTGATGAAATGGAAATCAAAGAGTCTGGTGAAGAAAGTCATGATGAATCTTCTCCCTTGGAAAGGAGTTCTTCTTCTTCTACTACAGCTACTTTAATTGGCAGTAATTTTTCTTTTTCAAATAATGATTTTAAAGATTTTTTTGTTCCTACTACGTTGACTAATTTAACTGCTGATGATAAAGAATTTATTTGTCAAGAATTTACGAAGTTAAAAGAATTTTTGAAATCGGATATCGAGAATTATAATAATATAGATTTTAATGAATTGAATCAAATCATTGAAAAAACTATTTCAAATATTGAAACGAATCAAGAAGATGTTAAAAAAACTTCAATAACAAAAGGTTCATTACTTTCCTTTAATTGGCTTCATGATGATTTGACAAAGAAACCGTATTTTGAAAATAGTTTTGTGCGAGGGGTTATGATTGGCGGTGCTGTAGTTTGGGCATATATGAAGTTTTCATCGTATCAAATGGGTTTTGTCGTATCCCTTATTATAATTTAAATATAATTTTGTCTAAGTTTCAACTGTTATTAAGGGGTTTCGTCTCTCATCTATAATCAAAATAATACATGACAATATTTTATATCACAAAAATATCTATTATTACTAGAACAGGCAAGTAGTGTTCATCCTGAAGTTGAAGATTTATTAAATAAGGCAGTTAAAATTATATTAAGCAAAAAGAGCATTAGAAGATAAAGCCTATTTACTAGTGACTGTAAAACTTCATTAAGATAAGAAAATGAATTGTATATATCAAAGTAGATATTTAAAAAAAGATTGAAGATTTTTTTAGCTTGCAAGAGCAATATAAGTCTCGTAAGGTAACATAACTAGGTCTTTGAAAGAGAGTGGTGAGAAAGTCACCCAATTATCAAATTCAGTAGCTTTTTTCAAAAGTATAATTTCTGATACAAAGAAAGCTATTGCATTAGTAGAAAAGTCCATTGATATGTTAGAGAATAAATGCTGACATCTAGAGGATAATATTTCTGTTAAAAATAAAAAAATTTTCGCTCTTGTTGATCAGATCCTTTTCAAAATGAAGCATAGTGATATAACTATAGAATCAGAAATATATTCTAATAACTCATAAAAGAAAATTATGGGTGAAGAGGCAATGAATCTGAACATGATCTGAAATCAAGAAAAATATACATTTTGACCTATGCATTTATATAGTTTATAATTAAGATTTAATATTATTTTTTTCAAAAAATTTGATCTCATCCTTTTCGTATCTGGTGAGAATAATTTCAGGGTACTATCAAATTGAAGATAATGAAGTTCTGATTACATAAATAGTTATCGATATCCGCATTTATGCTATACTAATTATTAGCATATAGGTGAAGAATATGAACTAGTTCATGAGATAGACCTATTGAAAAGTATGATATAATTTAATTCTTTTTTTATTAGTTTAGACAATCAAAAAAACTTTGCATTACATAGATTGAGCTTATATTTTTGTGACGTCTTTCAGTAAAATAAGGAATAATTTTCTCTTGAACTTTTTTCAAATCAGCATATAGGTCTTTAAATATAATATCTGTTTCTCTTTCTTGAGAAAATGAATCTATCTTTGGAATTTTATCAGGCTTTATTATCCAGAATGTAATATTTTTACAATATAGTTTTAGGCTATTTGCAATTATCTGATATTCAGATTAGAAATATAGATATTTCAGCTCATTAAGATAGTGGTCGATTAAAATAAGATTATCATTCAAAATATATCTAATTCCACATTTTTTTTCATTAAATATCTGATATAGCTTATTTTCCAATAATAGATTCACAACTTTATTAGTTTTCTTGAATTAGTCTGACCATTAACTAATATTATGAAGAGCCATTAAGGAATTGAATTTAGTAAATTAAATTTTTTCGCACCTTTAATCTCATTAATATGAAGAATAATTTTGTCTACTAGATCAAGCTTTTCAGCTTTCATATTTCCTAAACTAAATATTGATAATAATATATCAAGTAAAGTAAATTTTTCTAGCGAAATTTTAGTAAACTCAATTTGCTAAAATCAATTGATCAAAGGAGAAGATTAGATTTTGCTCCACTTAAGAATCCTTTTTCGATTAGAGTATGTTTAATATAAAATAGAAGATTAGTAGTATAGTAAATTTTGATAAGGCATATATCTTACTTCTTGCAAATATCTCACTTCTTTTAATTACGTATCTTTTATATTTCTAAAGTTTCATTCTCCTGATAATATAGACTATTGTAATGATAGTGTTGAAGACTTTGATATTCGAATGCAAAATGCAATTCCTTATTATATTCATTAAGTTGCATTCTATTCAAAAAATTCAGCTTGCATGATAGGAAATTTTTGTTTAACAGATTCTCAAAAATATATCAGCAATTTCTTTATCTAGTATGATGATATAGCGAATACCATTCAAATTTTTTCATGATATATTTTAATGAATATTCCCACTGATACGCACTATTTTCACAAAACCAAAAATACATATCATAACTATTTATTTGACCAGTTTTACCAAGACATTAACCACTATGTTTTTTAGCATATTGATAGACTTCGGTCAATTTATCATTAGTAATTTGAATATAATAGACAAATCCAGTAGGATGGTATTTTTCTCAATTTTATCTGATTCCTCAATTACTTGGAGTTTCTCATATTTAAAAGGTCCTTTGGGATTTCATCCTATCAGATGAGCAGTTGATTCAATGAATTCATTCTCAAAATAATATAAGACTAGTTGTGATAGATTCCTTCTAATAACAATTCTTTTAATCTTATAAATATGTAACAACCAGTATAAATCAGTTATTCGATACCTGTAATCACTTTCTAATTCATCTGGTTTCAATAAATATCTAATTGCTATATCCTTTTTTAACTTTATCTCTTCATATCTTCTAATTGCTCGCTTAGTTTTACTAGAAAGTTTTAATTTAACTTCTTTCAGAATCATAGCATGAACTATTGACATTCTAATAAAATGAGTTTTACTATTATTCATATAGTCAATGTACTTTTTGAATATTTTTTTCATAACCGTAATCATTTCCCTTCAGATAGTCATCCCTCTATAATATATTGAATCTTATATATTAATTTCGCTAAATTTTTTTTAAATGCTTTGATTAAAGCTAGGCTCTTAAAACTATAGAGATCGATCACACGTATCAAGACATTGTATTGTTTCATTTCTTATGAAAATACTTCTCAAAATGAGACATTGTCATTAATTATTAATAATGCTGGCTATGTGAGTGGATTAGAGAAATCCTCGTATATATCTTTGATCGCATTTCAGATTTTTAGATTTCTTTTTGATATTAATATATGTTCATCCTTAAAATGTGTTACAACATCTATAACTAGCAAACTACAAATGAATACCCTTTTACCATCCTGATCATCATGAGTATAAAGCAAAATATCGCACTAGTGAACCTTATTTGGAATCTTAATTTTTAAAAAACTCACTTCAGCTTTATATAGCAATGGTTGTTGATAGATTTGATAGTTATATTAGTATTTAACCATTTTATAATATCCTATATTCAAAAAGAATATTCTTTTTTTGATATGCTTTATATAATTTTTTTGCATTAAGATGAAAACTATGTATATTATAAAACAGAAGTTTATAGACTATACAAAGCTCATTATGCAGATCTATCACAATTTGCGGTTAGCTCATTCTTAAGGTAGAATTATTATAATAGTACTATAAATTAGAATGAGATATCATATTTGATTTAGCATATTCACAGCTTTTAGATATGAATCAGAAGCTTCGTAACAAGCTTCATAATGAGATTTCTATTAATAAAAGTTATAAAAAAAAATTTGATCCCTTATAAAAGAGCTTGAGCAATATTATTAAACAATTTCATTTCAAGATAATAGTATTATAGCCTATAAGAGTGAGATAGTAGAACTTAAATCCTAAATATCTGATCTGTAAAAACAACTTAGAATATTACAGCAAGATATAAAATTCAAAGATAAAGTTGGTCTATTCAGGATAGCCAAATTATAGAGCTTGAAAATAAAGTCGAGCATCTTAAAGCAAGAATCTGAATTCTTATAGATAAAAAAATCCCAATAGATAATTTAGATATGGTAACAGTTGATCTTATTAGAAACATTAATAGAGAGTTAAATCAGATTGAGAATCATATTGGAGGCATTAGTACATCTATGTAAAATCCTACCAATGTATTAGATGGTATTAGAGGCTCATTAAATACTATTCAAGTAACTTTGCAAAATATTACAGCTGAGTGTGATCAGTATCAGAACATATTAAATAATACAAATAATCAGGAACGGAATCTTAAGAGTTCAGGAGTCGCCTCACAGATACAAAATAAATTGCAGTTGACAACCTGATTCTCGCTTACCCTTCACGAAGTACCTTTCAACAACAATTCAAGCTTTAGCATTTATGGACGATACTCTATGGATTGCTAAGTCCGCTAACAATCTGTCATCAATCATTAGAATTGCTAACAGTTTCTATTCCTTTAACAACATCCAGGTTAATTGGTCCAAGTTAGAACTTTTAGTAAATAAGACCCAGCTAGAGCCTCTCACTATAGCCAATTTTAACGTCATCCATCACATCACTGCACGTAAACCCAGGGAAAGTGTCAGGTATCTCAGAGTCTAGATCTCGCTAGCAGACAACAGAACATTTATCACCAACCAAATTCATAAAGAAATTAAATCTGCAATCACTATAATGCGAACAAAAAGATTAATGGACACTCAACTTACATACATATTTAATACAGTTATTCTTCTACATATAGAATATAAGTTGCAACTTAAACTCCCTCCTGAAAAACGTTGTGTTAGAATAATGGCCTTATACGTAGCTTTCCTCTATTCTAAATTGCACCTTTCACGAAAAACACCGTCTTCACTTTTTCTATCACACTATTTTTACAATATTACCCCTCTCCACTAAAGACTTATTCAGAATCTTAGCAGTGCTCTTCTGCAGATGGCCAATGAATCCAACTTATTAGGCCTTACATTCAAAATTCGTGTCAAACAACTGCAAACCCAGGAATGATTGCACATCATTCCTCTAGTACAGTGGCCATACAATACCCAAAGGTCTAAAAATGACTGGCTCCTGACTCTGCTTAGTACTCTTAACAAAATGAACATTAATCTTAACGTTCCATTAAGCTCAAATAATCTGATATCCAGAGATATCATTCCAATTTCAGATCTCATCATGCCTATCTATAAAAATTACGTTTAAGATCTCAGGAAATGCTCAGTTCTTTACGCCAAACAGCTAGTCAATTGTGCTGATAATTACATGTTCTCTTACAAAGACCTCATTTATATTACACAACAACAAACAAGGTTTGTCAGAATCTCTAAATAGTTTACTATCATGAAACAGTACTTGTAACTATCACCAGATAGATTTATCACCAGAATTTTTCCGCTGTCAACAGAGCAATTAACCAGTCATAATGAAGTCACGTGGATGACGCAATATGATGATCTCTTAATTCAGAATTCTGAAAATACTGAGAATTCTGCGAATTCTGGAAATACGGAGGATCTGCATAATTCTGAAGATCTTCTAAATACTGATAATAATCATAATTAAACGAAGTTTAAGAATATTTGGTGTTATATGTATTCTTAATACTCTAAATTTTATTATTATTTTTATTTTATTTTATATTTTTATTATTTTACGTATTCTCAATGTATTTATTTTACTTA
>CAJVPP010001485.1:0-19684 GCA_910592005.1 Funneliformis mosseae | reverse complement strand
ATCCTCCTTTAATAAAAAAGCAAAACTCAAGGCTTTTGTTGAAAGAATATCGTCAGTAATAATGAGGCTAACTTTGAATGCGTTATCTACCCATATTACTAACGCTTCTTCAACGAGAAAGAATGGAGTTTTCTTATTATATTTCAAATTGGCTTGGTATGAATTGGTATTCACAGAAAGCCAACGGTCTTTTTCCTTTAAAATGTCACTTACCATGCCTTCACTAATGTCATATTCATTAGTCAAGTCTTTTTATTTTAAAAAAAGTGATGATATTTTTTTCAAACAAAGTTTTTTTTTTTTGTGCAGCTGTAAGAGACTTTCATTTTTTTTTAAAGGTTTATCTTGTTTGTTAGTAGATTGATTAAGTTGTTTCTTTGAGTTTACTTTTGGTATTATTAGCATTATGTAAAGAAAAAAAACGTGTAAAAAATAAAATATGTAAAAAAAAATGAAACACAAGACACAACGCATAACACGAATATTTATTCATTTTTTAATTTTATTTAAAAACTAAGAACAAAGAACTACAAAATTTTATATATATAAATCTAGTAAAATTCATTTTAAGCAAAACTTCGTTATATTAAAAAAAAATTCGTTATGGAGAAAATTTGTTATAAAGAAAGTCATTTTATATATAAATTTTTCTGACTTTAATTTGTTAAACGTAGTACAAAATTTTAATTACTAAATTTGGTATCGTAAGGGTTTTTTTATATTTAAAAATCTATCTGACACTGAAAATCTGTTGTATTGTAAAATTCGTTATATCAAAATTTGTTGTAGAAAGAATTAACTGTATTTGTATTATTTAATTAAAATGATTCTTTATTATTCTAATCAAATGATATTATATTATTTGACTGAAATGATTTTTATTATTTTAGTTAAACAATTCTTTAATCATTTTTTTAGAATAATATTTTTATCATTCTAATCAAATGACATTTGTATTATTTAATTAAATAATATTTGTATCATTTAACTGAAAAGATTTTTTATTATTACAGTTGAATGATATTTGTATCATTTTTTGAAATAATAATTTTCATTATTTTAATTGAATAATATTTTAACAATCACTTAGAATAATGTTTTATTATTTATTTAAAATAATATTTTATCATTCATCTAGAATAATATTTTTATTATTTTAATTAAATAATACTGTATTTATCATTTATTTAGAATAATATTTTTATTATTCCAATCAAATGATTTTTTATCTTTTTTTATAATAATGTTTTTATCATTTTAATTGAATAATATTTTATTATATATTTAAAATGAACTATCTAAACTTTTCAAATTGATTTTTATATAATCTGAATTAAAATAATATTAAATATTTAGAGAATTTGCTTAAAAGAATAATTTTATTGATATTATTATAATAAATTGTTTTGATAAATTGTTTTTAATTTAATGTATTATCAGATATACTATTTGAATTTATTTTTAGTATATATATACTTCTCTGAAGAAAATATCTGGACACTTAAAAAAAAAATTTATTTTTATTAAAATATTTTTATATTTAATAACTTGTGGGTCACCTATTCCTACTAATACACTCTTCTATTCTAATCAGTATACTTTTTATTAAATTTTTTATAAAATATATTAGGAATTTTCGCCCATTCTTCTTGTAAAGCAATTTTTAATTCTAATGCATTTTTAGAATGATATGACCATTTTCTAACTTGTCTATCAAGCTCGTTTCATAAGTATTCGATTAGGTTCAAATCTGGAGATTGAGACGGCCAATTAGACAATATTTTAAGTCTTTTTTTATGAATCTATGCTTTTACGTCCTTAGCTATATGGATAGGAGTATTATCATCTTAGAAAAAATAATTTTCGTCACAAAAATTTGATTTTATTTAAGATAACAAATTTTTTCTAATATTTCAATATATTCAAATCTATTTAATATTCCTTCAACTTTAACTAATAGCCTTAAACCTTTATTTAAAAAGCAATCTTACATCATTACTTCACCACCTCTATATTTTACTGTAGGTAATAAATTCTTAATATTAAAATATTTGCCAGAAGCACACCAAACACAATAAGGACCATTACTTTTAAAGATTTCAAAACGAGACTTATCACTCCAAATTATTTCTTCCCATTTAAAAATACTCTAATATCTTCTTTTTAAGCATTAATTTAATCAGTTAATATATTGTGCCTCAGTTATAAAAGGTTTTTTTGCTACAATATAAGAAGAAAACCCAATTTGATGTAATTCTTTAACTAACGTTTTAGTTGATATTTAAACATTAGTAATTTCTTTAAATTTTTTTTGAAGTTATCTAATACTGTTACGATTATTTTTTTTAGTTATTGCTTTTAAAATATATTTATTTTCATTGTTTATTTTTCGTGGCTATCTTGACGAGATGCACTTTTTGTAATTCCTTTATTATTATAATGAAGAATAGTATTAGCAACTATTGATTTAGGAATATTAATAATACTACTAGATATTTCTTTGACTGTAATCGTTTTTATAAAGACTAATAATTTGATTACATTCAGATTCAGTTAATTCTTTGCTTTTATCATGTTAAAAAAATTTTTAATTTAATTATAATAAGAATGGTAAAAATGATCAGCAAAGTAATATTGTTAAAGAATCAAATTTATTTTTTTTATGAACGCGTTATATAAATTAATTCAAAACAATAATAAAATGTAGCCAATAGATTTACAGGAGCATGCACTTTATAATTATATAAAAATTTATTTAAAAATATAATATAATTAAGCTACAATTTGCAAAAAGCTATACCTGAATACTTTCTTAAGGGGAGTATAAGAATATTTATATAAATAAAAATATATCATTAAATCTTAATAAAAAATTATCTTAATAACAAAAAAAATTTAAGTTAAATTTTATTAATCAACTAGTTAATTTTCAAATAATAAACTGATTTTTTTATAGAAATATGCCTATAACTATTAAAATTAGACAAAAAAAATATCAAAAATTAAATTAAATTTTAGTTAACTTTTCAAATAATAACTGATTTTTTTTTGTTTCTAACTATCAAAATCAGACAAAAAAAAAATTAAAACTTAAGTTGAATTTTAGTCAATTTTCAAAATAATAAACTGATTTTTTTTTTATTTTTTTATAATAAAAATATGCCTTTAACTATTAAAATCAAATGAAGAAAAATTTAAAACTTAAATTGATTTTAATTAACTTTTTAAAATAATAAACTGATTTTTTTTATTTTTTATAATATACTGTAAATATGTTTCTAATTATCAAAATCAGATAAAGAAAAAGCTAAACTTAGTTGAATTTTAATTAATTTTTTAAATAATAAATTAATTTTTTTTACTTTTTTAATAGAAATATCCTTTAACTATCAAAATTAGATAAATTAAAAGCTGAAACTTAAGTTAAATTTTTGGTAATTTGATAAAAAGAATTTTAGAAGAAAAATAGATCATATTTTTATTATTTTATTATTTTATTTGATAATAATAATATTATAGTAATATTATATTTAAAACAATTTTAAGTGATTTTAAAAGAAAATATATTATATTTTTATTATTATTTTATTGTTTTATTATTCTATTTTTAATAAGAAATTATTTAGTGAGTTTTGATAATATTTTTATTATAATTTTGTGAATTTATATTAGGGTTTTATTATTAATAAAATTTAATATTTAATAAATTTAATTAAATAAAAATATACTAATTTTATATGCTTATTTAATTAAATTGATGCTAAATTAAAACTAATTTTAGATTGATTTATAAATAAATTGATGTTAAATTACTTATTTGATTAAAATTGGTTAGTAATATTTTAGGTTAATTTATGGCTATTTAAGTTCTAAATTGAAGCTAAATTACTTGTTTGATTAAAGTTAATTAGTAGTATTTTAGGCTAATTTATAGTTAAATTTAAGTTTTAAATTAAAGCTAAATTAAAGCTGAATTGAGACTAATTTTAGTCTTATTTTAGGCTAATTTATATTAAATTTAAAATTCTAAATTGATATTAAATAGCTATAGCTGATTAATATTGATCAGTTTATATTTGTATTAATTAAAAAATATGACTAATTAATCGTAAATAATATTAAAATCAGCTTAAATTTAACTATCTAATTTTTAGTTAATTTAGATTATTTTAATTAGTAATAATATAATATTCTAATTGAATAATAATAAATCATTTAAGAAAAATAATTCTAATTAAATGATAATAAATTATTTAAGAAAAATAATAATTGAATCATTTTTATTGATAATAATAAATTATTTAAAATAATGATAATGAATTATTCTAATTAAATGATATTAAATTATGCAAGAAGAACAATAATAAATTATTCTAATTATATTACTTTAATTGAATGATAATAAATCATTCAAAAAGAATAATAACTGAACTATTCTAATTGAATGATAATTGAATCATTTTAATTGAATAATAATAAATCATTCAAAAATAATAATAACAAATTGTTTAATTTGTTGACCTGACTTAATATTAACTTAAAAATCTATTAATCTGACCTAAATTTTAGGTTAAGTCTATCAGATAAACGGGTGAATTTAACCTAATTCAGAGCTTTATTTAGTAATAATAATATATATATAGTACACTATTAGAAAATTGGATAATTTTAAATATTTTTAGATATATTTTTTATGTCTAAAATTGTTTAAAATTATTTAATTTCCTAATATTAATATAATATATATAGATTTAAAATTAAATAAGTTAGTATTTAGTATCTAATTTATATAATTTTAATATTATTAAAAAAAACTTTAAATTACTCTTTTTAATAATAAAACTGTAGAAATTTAATTATAGATAATAAAAATATTATACCTTAAAAATTTATTTTATATTAGAAAATATCAGTATCCTTCTCTTAATAATATGGTAATACCTAACTCTAACTAATCTTAACTAATTTTAACTAACTATAATAAACTTTAATTAACCCTAACTAAATTTAATTAATCCTAATTAACCCTAATTTTAACTCTACTATGATAAATAGATATGTGTGACAAATAAGATTTTATCACTCAAAAAAAACTAAGTCTCTTAAATAAATAGTAAAATAGAAACTTGAAGAGGGTGATACTATGTAATATAAAGAAAGAATAAATTATATCTATAGATATAATTATAATATATTGTTAAAAAAATTATAAATTAAAATTGAAATAAATATATATTATAATATTATAAAATTTATTATAAAAAATAACTTTAATTATTACAATTTTAATAATTTATTAAGAAATTTTATAGTAATAAAATGATTTAATTAATATAAATTTTAAAAAATTTTTTAAAAATTACTATGATAAATTTTTTTAAAACTTAATTTTAAAATTGAATTATTTTAAAAAACTTTTTAATATACTTATAATATTTTCTAATAAGATTAATAATGTATATTAAATTAAATTTTTATATTATAAATTAATATTTTATATTTTATTAAAAAAATATTTTTTTGATTTGTAAGAAAATTTGCCTTTTAGACAATTTAAGGGATAATCTAAATGACTATATGATAATCCTATTAATTTAAATAGTTACATTATAATCTAATCAATATTTACATTTAATCAGAATTATAGATTATATAACTAATGATAATTTTTATTTTAACAGATTTATTTTTCTAATATATTAAATTATTACATATTAAGCAATTATAAATAAAATTTTAGTTATTTATAATTTATAATTATTGAATTTTAACAGATTTTTTATTACTACTATGTTTTTTTTTAATATATTTATTTTAACATCTTTTACTAAATTTTTTTATTTTTATTTTTTTTTGAATAATAGATATATATTTGTAAATATTTTAGTAGAATAATATTATAAATCATATGATTTTACTCCGAAAATAAGCAACAACGCATTTGCATACAAATCCCGCCAAGATTTAGTAATGCGGGCCATAAATCGGTTGCATATTTTCGGAAGAATACGGTATATATTTTTAACGATTTAAATATAAATTGATTTATTATTATAAATTTATTATTATAAATTTATTTCATTACTATATATAAATCGATTTATTATTAAAAAATTTTTCAATTATATTGATAAATTTGGTATTACAAAATACAAAGAATATTATTCCGAATGATAACCAAAAAATAAATGTTTCAAATCGGAAACTTTTTTATTTGTATCATAAAAACTTATTGTTTCACAATACCTTATAATCCCTATATAGTAAATTATTTAATCCAGATTAAACAAGGAAGGAAATGAAAAGAAAAGTGGTGTAATATGCAACAAGTTCCTTACCAAATTGAATAGTTCTAAAACAGCTAATAAAGAACAGACAAATGCTGTATCAAGTTGTATCGCAGAATGAACAACTAATGAAATGGTGGATTCCTGCAGGAGGCTTCAGGTTATTTTTGTAAACGGTTCACAAAAAAAGAACGCAGATATAAAGACAACAAAACAAATTTTTTTAATATTATAAATCATAAATATTGTATTGTTTCAAAATATACTATTATTCTATATTTATATGCATTTATATGCACTTTTTATATTAAAAATTTAGTACAAAGATTGGTTTATTTATATTTTGTGGTTGTTTCCCCGTTCCATCTAAAAGGCAATATTAAGAACATGTGGAACTTTTGTGATACCCTGATTTCAATAGCCGACAAGAACAATCCCCCAATCAACAAATTTTCAATACTATTTTTCGGAAAAAGCTTAAAGAATCGAGTGTTCCCTTTTATTCGTTGTTACCTCAAGTACTTTTTTTTTTTTATTCCATGCCCCACTTTGTTGCTTGGTCCTATTAAACCCTCCCCGTTCCCCCCGTTGTTGAAAAGTAACCCAAGCTAGACGCTAAAAACTTTAATAATAGACAGAACCTCTTTGCCGCTTGCGGAAAAAAAATTTTATTTCTCTCTCAGGTTTCTCATTTCTCAAAAAGATCACCAAGGAGCTGCGCATCCATAAGCCATATTTTTTGTTTGATACAAATTATATTGGCCTTTTTTTAACAAAAAAACTTTTTAAAATTACACTTTTCTCTCATAATTTAAACTGCTTGCAGTTATTGTCAAAGAATTTAGTTACTTGTTTTTTTTGTAAAAAGACATCTGTTAATTTTAACTAGAAAAAAAAAATATATATATATAATAAAAATGAATACAGTAGAAGGTTCAATGAAGACCCCAATGGAACAAGTTGATGAGCTCAAATACTGGTTGGCAACCGCTCCAGTAAATTGGGAACTTGACCAAAATATTCGTCGCTATCTTCTTCCCACCGGTGAATATATTTCTTGTGTATTATGGAATAGCCTTTATCACATAACAGGTACAGACATAGTACGGAGTCTGGTATTCCGTTTCCAAGCTTTCGGTAGACCCGTAAAGAACATCAAAAAATTTGAAGAAGGTGTTTTTAGTGACTTAAGGAACTTAAAACCTGGCATGGACGCTTCTCTTGAAGAACCAAAATCAGAATTTCTTGAAATGTTATATAAGAATAACTGTATTCGAACTCAAAAGAAACAAAAAGTTTTCTACTGGTTTTCTGTGCCGCATGATAGATTATTTTTAGATGCATTAGAACGTGACTTAAAACGTGAAAAGATGGGTATTGAACCTACAACAGTTGCGATTTCCGAACCTGCTCTTTCGTTCTCTTTTGATTCCACACAATCATTGTATGATCAATTCACAAAGGGAATGTCACCATCTTCATCGGCTCCATCCTCTCCACAACTTCGTGGTTTGGTTTACGAATCTTCAATACCACCAATGGCTCCTTCTATGATTGGTGCTCAAATAAAGACCGATGACCCATCCGGCGTTTTATACTCTCTTGACCAAGAATCAATGGGAAATTCATCATCAGCTCAACCTTCTTTGGGCACCTTTGCTTTATTTCAACCTTCAATTCCCGAAAATACAATGGTGAAGCAACAAATGTATCCATCTCCAGATCTTGGCTATTGTTCTATGGATGAACTTCAAAAAGGAAATTTTGAAGCAAGCTCACCACAAGAATATTTCGTTACCGGTTCTCCATGGAGCACTTCATCCATAGAAGAACCATATGTGGAAAGTCGTCACTCATCACCAGACCATTTAGAAGCCCATGTTTCAGGATTGACTCAAACTATTGTACCTTCATCAACAACATATAACAGTCCAAATACCGCTGCTACTGCCGCCAACCTTTTCGGAATGTTCTCAATCTTTGAAGGTTCCCCAACTTATAAACAAAGAAGACGACGTGCGAATTCTTGCAATAATGTTAATGTAAATAATAATAGTAGCAACTCCACAACGCATCGACCTAGTGCAGCTCCTTATCCCATGAAAACTTACACATGTCCGCTTCCAACGTGTGGTCGTCTTTTCAAGCGTCTTGAACATTTAAAACGTCATGTTCGTACTCATACCATGGAACGCCCTTATTCATGTCAAGTTTGCGGCAAGAGGTTCTCTAGATCAGATAATTTAGCACAGCATCGTAAGACTCATGAACGTGGAATGAGCAATTCTCCACCACCTTCTGATGACGGTTCCAACACCTCAGATCTTGGTTATGAAGAGAGTGTCGTCAATGATTGCTATAGTTATGATAATTCCAACATCACATCATCTTGTGTTCCTAATGGATTAGCTGTTTATACCGCCTCAGAACATGCAAATTATCCCCTTTTCCATCTACCTGCAGCATATTTGGAAGGAAATGCTGGGAACGGAATTATTGTTTAATATATTTTTTTAATAATGCTCCTCTCTCCTTTGGGGTTTTATTTTATATGTATGTATATGGTGTATCTAGACGAGAGAACCGTTTGAGTAAAAATATTTCTTTTTTTTTTTTAATCTTTGGGTGGAAAAGGACTGGACTTTATTATCGAGATCTTTTTATCTTTTTTTTTCTTTTGTCAAATAGCAACAACATTCTTGGGTTTATAATTTTTTATTTTTTTCTGTTAATACTTTTTTTTGTTCATAAATGACAATATTCGTTGAGACGACTGGTTCGTCTTTTAGCATTTTCTATACTATCTTCGAATATTGTCTTGTAATATTTCACAACGGGGACAATAAACATGAACTATCAAAACGTTCGATCTTGAATGTTTTTTTTTAATATCCAAAACGCTGGCGTATTTTTCAAGGAGGTGCAAGGATCCTAACACATAATTCTAATATTAAAAAGAGAAGGAAAACGACTGGTTTCGTTACCCTTATTGTAATTAGCTTTTCCCTTTTATCCGCAAAAAAAATCACCCTTTTCACAACGAACCAAAATTTCAAAAGTACTTAATTCGCTTTTCTTCATTCTCACTTAATACTTTCTTTAATCAACAAACCCCCCGTCGTGTTCTTACATGACATTGTATTATATTATTATTATTTTTTTTTATATTATTTTATAGCAAATTGCTGGACAAATTGCCCCACCCCTCTTATCTTTTAAATATATTCCCTATCCTTTTTTTTGTTTTATTGGAAGTTCTTTTGGGAATATATGGGTGTTCGGCTATAGTCTTGCTTTTTTTCTAAGAATTATAATTCCCTGGTCCGATACCTTTAATTTTTATTTGTCAAAAAAAAAAAAAAAATAGTAAAAACTTTCAACTTTAACCCTTTTACCTAATAGTTTACGATTAAAAATTATTCTTTTTTATTTTTGGGAATATTTCGTGGTATTTTTTGTCTTTTGCTTGTGTTATTATAACAAAAGATAACATTTATCGCGTAAATCACCAAAAAACATAAAAAAGCAAATTAAAAATATGTTTTAAAACCCCAATTAACAACAATAAACAATAAGTGTGACTTTTTAGTCAAAAATTTTTGCAATGACACTAAGGGATCACCTTTTTTTTTGTGTGGTCACTTTTTAATTCCCTTTAATGCATAAAAAATAAAGTTTATTATTTTTTAATATTATTCATATACTTGATGTTTCTATTTTTTTCTCCAACTAGATGAAAAGATATATAGAGAGGAAATTACCAATCCCACCAATACTTTTTTATATTGGTAACATCTGGACCTCACACTTTGGATTGTTTTAAGTTCCTTTATTTTCTCCTTTGTTCATTTTCTTTTCTATCTTTATATTTACATCAACATTCATATGAATTTAATTTTTCAGATTTATTATGATTAAAAATAAGAAAAAAAAAAATTGTTTCAATTACCATGAAAATCTTGTGTAGTTATACCTTTTTTTTTTTTTTTTTTTGACAAAAAATTAGAGACTAGGGAAGAGCCTCTTGTATATTTATTTCAATGTTTTTATTGAGACCGAACACTTGTTTTTTTTTTTTTGTTTCTATTTTTTTAAAAAAAAAAAAAAGAGCGACCAATAAATCAAAAAAAATAAAAAATTGTTGATTCTTGAAATACTGCGGTAAAAATGATGAACATTAAAAATTGAATCCAAAACTCTGTTTTTGTAATTATTCTGTTCCGTATAAGTATAAAAACCATCATAGTAAAAAAAAAAAAAAAATGTTTGTTAATGATCCTAAAGACGTTGATAAAAAAATCGTAGAAGAAGAAGCCAAGGTCCCATGAAATTTTTTTTTTTTTGGTTTTCAATCTCTTGAAAATGATTCCTTGTGCAAAGTCTAAATTATTTCATATTTTAGCATTTACGAAAAGTCTTGAATACCTTTACTTTATATAAAACACACGCCTTATCTTCTAATAATCGTCGTAGAACGGATTATTATAGTTTATCAGAGCGACATAAAGCTTTAATACCGGAACAATTAACCAAGTTAAATAATATAGACAAGGCAATTTCAAAGAATTATCATGTATTAAAACAAATATTAGCTGATGGTAAATTATTTACTGGTGAAGAAACAAGGTATGTAGTTCAAGTTATTACATGAAATTTGGGTCAATACCTTTTGAAAAATTAACAAGCTTTTAAATTTTTCAAAAAAAAACTTGAAATGGGTCAGAATAGTTTCAATAATGATAAAGACGTAGATCAAGTAACAGAGTTCGATATGGATAAATTAAGAAGTACTATTAAACAATTTGTAAGAGAATGGGCAATCGAGGTAAAATTAATCTCTTTTGATTTTACCTGTTAATGATTATTTTCAATTAAATATTCTTTATTATACAAATAAGGGTCAACCTGAAAGAGATGCGGCGTACAAACCTTTACTTGACGCGTTAAATGAGTCTTTTAAAGATATTTCTAAAGAAGAAAGGGCATCCATTCGTGTCCTAGTTCCTGGTGCTGGTTTAGGACGCTTAGCATTTGATATCGTACAGCAAGGATTTAGCTGTCAAGGTATTATGTATTAATATATTAATAATCAAGGAATAATTGCCATTAAGTTGATTAAATTTTTTTTTTTTCCTTCTTATCATTAGGAAACGAATTTTCATTCTTTATGGTATAGTCAAATCGATTTATTAAGGTATCTTTCTTCTTCTTATACAACTCTAATCGATAAATCATTTCAGTTATTAGCATCTCATTTTATTTTAAACAGGTAATAATTCTTTATATACTTTCAAATGGTTCAATATTTTAATATATTAATAAGAAATATGTTTTATAATAGGATGGAGAGGGTTCATCAGTATGAAATTTATCCGTATATTCATTCTTTCTCCAATATCGTTTGTTCGGATGATCAATTAAAACCCATTTTCATACCAGATATATTACCTAGCAACATTCCACCGAATTCTAATTTTTCAATGGTAGCGGGTGATTTCATCGAAGTTTACGGAGAGGAGCAACATACGGAAAAATGGGATTGTGTGGTCACTTGTTTTTTCGTTGATACGGCCAAAAATATTTTAGAGTATATGGAAATATTTCATCGAATTTTGAAACCAGGAGGATTATGGATTAATCTTGGTCCGTTATTGTATCATTACGAAAATTCTCCCGGAGATATGTCAATTGAATTAACTTTGGAACAAGTTAAATTTGCTGCAAAAGATATTGGATTTCGATTTCAGGTACCTTAATATCTAATATACGCGTGATTATTTTATATGATTTAATCTTAAAATTCTTTATTTACATTCGAAAAAAAAGGACGAGAGAATCATAAATACTACTTATACCTCGAATCCAAATGGGATGCTAAAGTACGTCTATGAATGTGCCTTTTGGATCTGTGTCAAAAAGTGATATATTTAGATTATACTTTTAATATTAAACATGAAATAAATTGCGTAAATTCACTATTCAGTTTCGGGAAATTTTAACTGATAGGGTACTCTATTGATGTCATAAACTTGCATTATGGGGGCCAGTCTAGCAAAAGCCGGGTTAGGCAGATCACGTGATTTCAAGAAAATCGCAGTTTAAAATTATTGGTTAATTTAGTAAATTGCAATTTATTCCGTCATTTTTAAAATTTTTTAAAATTTGGTTTTTTGCAACTAGGGTAGGAATTTATTAAAAAGCATTAGTTTTGCTTTAGTAAGTTTATTTCATTCATTAAATATAATAATATACTGTTATAAAATATTATGTTTTTTTAATATGCTAATTTTTTTTAGAAAACTAATATTTATAAGAATCTGCTGTACCATGTCTGAAAACAATAAATATATAATTATAATAAAATTTTAAAATCAAAGTTTTGGCTAAGCCCGGACTGGTCCCCATATATCTCTTAACGCGTGTAACCATAATAATAACCATGATAATGACAATATTCAACCTTCTATTTTATTCAAAAGAAAACTATTTATCCTTTTTGAAGCTCTGGGCATGGGTTTTATAATTATTTTTCACAATATTCATACTTATAATACTCCTTTAATTCTTTTAATTCTTATGAATTTATATATAATCTCAATTGTAAATAAGGGGATTTATTGTGACCATTGAGGTACATCTTTCCGATCATTACTAAATTAAGTTATGTCTTTATTCAAACAACTTGTAGGGTACACGCATTTCAACCTTTGAGGTACTCATTTGTATAACTGTATAACGGGATTAACTTTAAAAGGTTTGAAATCCCACCGATTGCTTTATATCAAGGGTGTACCTTCATGGTTTTTTTTCCTTCAGTTTTTTAACATTTTGAAACATTTTGCCTTTTTCCTTTAAAAATAAAGTAAAATACCCAATATTATTTTTTTTATTTTATAAAAAAAAAAGAGACCAAGAAATACTTTCGATAAGTTGCATAGTTTACATTAAAAATGAACAGCTGCCAAGCGCCTTTAGAAAATAATAACTTACAAGGCTGGGTTTTGACGCTTGCGTCAGGACTGGCCTGTTGTTTAGGAGGTAAAGATAGTTTCATTTTATTTAAAAAAAAAAAAAAGAAAAAAAAAAAAAAATTTTTTTTTTTAAATTGCAAGTTTTACAAATTTATAACCGCTCGTCGTTATTTTTATATTAGCGTCTGTGGTGTTTTCGGATCTTTTCTTTCAAAAGTTTAAATGCACACAATTTCTACAAATCGCTCATAATTCAAAATTCTTGGTTGCTTCATTATCACTTGGTGCCGGAGTAATGGTATTTAAGAACGATCTTATTGTATTCTCTCTCTCTCTCTCCCTCCCTCCCTCTCTCTCTCTCTCTAATAAACTATATTGTTTAATTTCGAAATTAATATACACATTTAGTTGTTCTCAAGTCTATTTATATTGTTAAACGAAGCCAAAGAGTATTTTCGAAAAACTCCAAAATTGAGAGAGTATTCAGGGATGAGTTTGATTGCATTCTACTTTTTAGGCGTAATCGGGTCGGCGATTATAAATAAACTTATTCATCATGCATTGAGTGGTTCTTCAATACACTCACATCACCATCATCATCATATTCCCGATGATATTAAAAAACCGCAAGTAAATAAGCATGACGTAGAATCCCTCTTAACCCAAAATGATTCACATGACGAAAGGTCTCCATTATTAAGAAATCATATGGATGGTATTTCTTCTCCATTATATGATGTAGGAAGTAACGATTGTTACAACGAAACCGCTTGTTCAGAAAGACATTCTGTTTGTATGGTTGAAAATGATACACGAGAACCTGATCTCGAATCTTTATGTTATCATGATTCTCATGATGATCAACATATTCATGTCGATCCGGAACATGAGCAAATAATGCGAATTGGAATTCAGACCGCTTTGGCCATTTCCATTCATAAATTTCCAGGCATGCTTCCTTTATTTTATTTTATTTTCTAAATATTTATCTTTTTTACATTTGTTTGCATTCATTTCCTAATATGAAAGTTCTATCTTAATCACAAATAGAGGGACTTATCACATTTGTCACCTCGCAAGTATCGCCATCTATTGGTTTCGCTTTATTCTTTGCTATTGCTTTACACAATATCTCTGAAGGATTTACTATTGCACTTCCATTATATGTGGCAACACAATCACGAATAAAGAGTTTCTTATATGCAAGTTTACTAGGAGGTTTTAGTCAACCATTTGGTGCTTTAATAGGATATTTGTTTTTAAAAGAGTCTGAAGCTGCATGTTGGGATCATAACTTCATTTATGGTGCATTATTTTCCGCAGTCAGCGGACTGATGGGAGTGATTTGCATTCAGGTAAAAAAAAGGAAAAAGAAATCTTTTATTTAAACAATTTGTTTCATTTATTAAAAATATTTTACTTTAATCTTTCTATAGGGAATGTTACCACAAGCCATCAAACATGACAAATCAGATGGTCAACTAACGACCATCTTCTTTTTCTTGGGTGTTTTAATTATGGGAAGTAGTTCGGCTTTGTTTGATCACGCTGCTTCGTTTGAACCCTAAGAATAATCATTATCTTTTGGATTAAAATTATCTTATATTTCGTATATTATTGTCTTCATCTCTCTCTTTTTTTTTTTTTTTTTTTTTTCAATTCTTGTTCACATTAAAAAATATTAAAGTAGATCTTTTTTGTTTTTTTTTGTTTATTTCGATTTATTTATCTGAATGATCGGAAAATTATTTAATTCGCCTTGTACAGAAATTTTTAGATATTATTATAAACAATAAAAAAAAAATATATATATATATATTATAAATTATTCTAATTCGCCATTGCCATGCCATAATTATATGTTTCAGGTCTCTTAATTATTATTATGTTATTTTATTTTTATTAATAAATACAAATAGTGAAAAAAAACGAAAAAAAGAAATATATATATACAGTTATAATTCTCGAGTACTCAAAAAGTCCATAAGCTGTTCCAACATCGGATTTCCGCCTAACCTTTGTATCTCATCTCTAGATTTCTTTTCTGTTTTGGATAAATAATGTTTAGTATAATCAAAAGAACCGGATTTTTCCATAATTTTCACTGCAAATTGCTTTAATTCAATAGAAGTCGTATGTTGTTTTAAAATATCTTTATAAGTGAAAAACGCAAATTTTTTTTTTTCAAATTAAGGAATAAATGAATTGATATTATTCTTTAATTCAATTTTAGTCTTAAAGGATACTTATTAGTTTTCTATTATTATTGAGATCATTATGAATGGAATGTATGATTGGAAAAGAGAATTTTCCTTCCGTTAAATCTTCACAAAAACCTTTATTATCTGCATACTATATAAAATCATAAAATCATAGTAAATATAATAGAAAATAAAGATAAATTAAGATAAAAAAATTACCTTATCCGATTGTAAGTTCATGTAATCATCACGTATTTGGAAATGAATTCCAATCAGATTAACAAGCGGAACATAATCGCTATATATAAAATATGTGATGAGTTATGATGATATGCGAGAAAATATAAAAACTTTTTGAATTCGACACAAATAAAACTCACATTTTAGATTCACTCGCCGCTTGCATTAATTTTACGCCCAAACGTAGTAAACCACCAGTTTCTATTCATTTCATTTATTATAAAAGAAAGAGAATTAACATTTTGTTATTCTGTTTTAATAATAAAAGAGAGAAATAATTTATGAAGTTCTTACTGTTTGAAACCATTTCGATGAACTCTTTTTCAGAAGGACAAATCAAATTATCTCTCCAATAGAGTTCCAGACCTTGCCCACGATGAAGCCTTAACAATTCCTCTAAAATAAACAAGGTATTAATCATTTAAAATAATTGAATGAATTTCGATTACTACATTTACCTGTATAAATATTAAACATATTTACATCATTGAGCTTTTTTAATTCGTTTAATCCAAGAAAATATACATAATTCGCGCAATTTATTGTGGCAGGTATCCCATAAATAGAGTGTGCAACTGTAATATATTGATATTAGAATCGATACGTACACAAAACGTACGTCAAATGTGATATGTTTACCTGGAACACCCCGGCGTAACTTTGAATCGTCTTCTACATCATCAATCCTTTAAATTTTACCAATTTAATTTGAATTAATAATTAATAATAGTCTAATGTTCGATTAAACAAATCGAAAACGCTTACAATAAACTGGCGGTATGTAACATTTCGACAACCTTGCTTATAATTGTCAATTTATCTTTAGGAACTTTAAGCCAATGATCAAAGGCATCGATCAATTTGCTTCTAATTTCTTTACCAGGATGAGCTAACAAGTAATTATAAGGTTCTAAAAGAAACTTTTTTTTTTAAAAAAAAAAAAAAAAAAGAAAAGAAAGAAAAACGATATGTAAATAAAAAGTATAAAATTAAAGGAAAAAAAAACACGTTTTGGTAATTTTATACTTCTTCTTTTTCCTGAGTCCATGGAGTTGAAGCAGGTTGTTGTTGACTTGTAGCTTCAGCAAAGTTTGTAAAAATGTCTTTGTTATGAACGATTTTCTCCATTTTTTAAAAATAAAGTATCAAAAATTTAAGGTTACACCAAGAAATGGAAAAAATTAAAGACCACACAATTTTCGTGCCCTATAAAGTTTAATTAGGTTTAATTGTAAGTTAGCAAAAAGATCAGCACATAAGATTTTATTGAAAAAAAAAAGGTTAAACAGATTTCTTATGATTGGTTACGGCCTTAATTTTCTGATCCGTTTTTTGGCAAAAAATAGACTAACTTGAATAATACCTGGGGTACTATTTAAGGTATATTAAAAAGAAAAAAAGGGTGTGTATTAAAAAGGGATATACACTAATTAAAAAAATTTTTGTTTAATACGAGTTTTATTTAGTATATTTATTTATTTATTATTAATTAAAAAGAAAATATCAAAAATAATTATAGTAATATTTAAAACTAATTTATTATTAAATATAAAAAGAATAAAAAGAAATAAATAAATAAATAAAATAAGCAATTTTATAAAAAAATTTTATATAATAAAGTATCTTTTAATTATTTTGAATTACTTAATCTTATTATAATAAAATTTAAAAACAGAAAAATTTGTATTTCATTAATATGTTAAGAAATTGTTTTTAAAAAATTTCAAAATTATAATACAATTATATAATTATTAGTCATTGATATAATTATAATAGTAATTTTAAAATCTAATGTTATAAGATGTCAAAGATTCTTTATTAAAAATTTCTGATAATTTAGACTAGTTTTTGTTAGTAATATTATAATTTGTAGCAATATCATAATCTGTTATAATCTAGTAGTAGCAATATAATCTAATAATAGTGGTATAATCTAGTAATAATAATATAATCTAATTTTATGATCTAATGATGATTTCATAATCTAATTATATAATCTAACAATATCTTTATAATCTATTAATAACTATTTATCTAATTTTAAAGTGGTATTTCACTTAGATTAAATTTTAGTATCACTATATAATCTAATTATCACTATAATCTTATTATCACTTTATAATCTAATTACTAAACTATATTATAATCTATATACCACCTATAATCTGAATATCATTTTATAATCTAATAATTATAATTTGACTGCCACTCTATAATCTAAATAATATAGTCTAAGTACTATCATATAATCTATCTTTTCTTTTTCTTGATTATCTCTTTTATTTTTTAGTTATTTCTTTAAACCTTTTCTACTATTATGAATAAACTGTTATCTAATTATAAATAGTACTATATATTCTAATTGTCAACACTATTTAGTCTAATTACTATTTTATTTTTTTTTGTTTTTAAGTTGTTTAGATATTAAGTTCTTTAGTAAAAATGTTAATCTTTTATATTTATTTGATTGCTTAATTTTATATTGATACTTTAAACTAATGATATTATTATGATCTAATAGTAATAATTTTCTTCTCATTTTAACTTTTTTACTTATTATAAACTTTATTAAATATATTAATTTTCTTCAACTGTTTGAGAGCTAGCTTTTATAAATGCTATTCCTCTATATCAATTTAGATACTAGTTCTATGTTGAGAATATGCATCTATAGTCAGATCCCTATATAATCACTGAATTAGTTCCATCAAATTTAATGAATATATAGAGATGTAACTATATAAATGAAACCTCTATATAATTACTTTTATATTATAAATTATGTAAAGTGATTATATAGAGAAAAATTTTTAAATTTTATAATTTGAAATCATATAAATTGAATTAATATTTAATCACCACTGATTCAATACTGATTAAACCTAAATTTAACACTAATTAATCTGAAATTCAATACTAATTAATTTTAAATTAAAATTTATTTTTTATTAGAAGCATTATGAAAATATATCAAAATAAAGCATATAAAATTCAATTTTATTATAAAATTTGTAAAATTTGAAAATTTTATACAATTATTATTTTTCTAATGTTTACTTGCTAAAAAAATCAGTTATTAAAACTTGTTTTCTAGTTTGCAATTCAAACTATCATACTATATTAAGATATTTTTTAAAAAAATCTAAATCTTCTATTTTAAATTCGTTTGTTATTTGTTGTTCAAAAAAAGTTATCCAATTTTGTAAAGATTTAATTGCATCAACAAAAGATATTGGTACTGATTCTTTTTTGAAATCCTCTTCAGAATTATTATTTTCATCATCATATGTCTTTTTTTAAACCAATTTTATAATATCATCATCATTTAAAAGATCCTTGATTAGAATTTTTTTATCTAAATCTTAAAAGAATTTATTAATTGCATCTTTTAATAAAGAAGCATGAGGGTCATCAAATTCGTCAATTATTTAATTAATTTTTGTTGTTTTATTTCTCAATAGACTTACATTGCATTATTTATATCTTTATTAGTTGAAGAAGATAATTTTTCAGTTTTATTCTAATAATTACGAAATATTTCTTTAGTTATATTATGTAACACATTTGTCAAATATCAATTGCTTCTTTGATATTAATTTTCTCTTTATTGATATCTTTACCTTCTTCAAAAAGTTATAACATATTATAACAGTAATATCATTTGTAGTAATTTATAATGATTCTTGAATTGAGAAATTGAAGATAGCTTATAGTATTCAGTAGTAAAAAGATCACTTTAACATATGTAAGTTGAAGTTAACAAGTATCTTATAAGGTAGAATTATGTCTTCTTGAACCTTGATTTCCTTTATAAAAAGTATTAATTTAATAAATTGCTATTCCTTAAACTATAGAGATTCACAAGCAAATTTGCCTGCTTATTTATTATAAATTCCCTTCTGATTTACTTTTATGAAAAATTAAAATTTTAAAAAATTTTTTTTTTTAAATTAATTTTATAAATATATATAATATTATAGTAAAT
>CAJVPP010001484.1:0-19696 GCA_910592005.1 Funneliformis mosseae | reverse complement strand
AAAAAAAGCGGATTGGAGTAATCGACTTAAAATCGCAAATCGATTATTTGATGTTATGTCGTCAAGATCGGAAATTGAACATCCCATGTGTCATGAATGTACCGATATGTTACTAGACAGTTTGAAAAAAAGCCTGGCCGATGCTTCTAAAGAAAGAGATTGTTATATAGACTTTCATAAGAAAGTTAATGTGAACGTAATAAGTGATACCGAAAAGGAGAACTTACAAAAAGAAATTCAGGAGGCAAGACTTTTGATGCAGATCTTCCATTGTTTGAATTAAATTAGGTTAAGTTTATTTAACATGTATTTATTTATTTATAGATAAAGTCTAACGAATTGGCTGCAATTAAAAAATTAGAGAATATCGAGTACGAAAGGGATGCATTGAAACAAGAGATGGCTGCATTAGAGGAAGAAGCAAATGAACTTGATAAGCTTGAAGAAAGGTATACATTGACTTTAATTAATTCTACTTGTCGTAAATAACGAACAGATGGGTTTAATAATTATTATATATTTAATCTTAGTTATTGGCAAGAATTCAATGATTTTCATATTCAGCTACAAACATTTCTAAATGAAAGAGATAGCATCAATCTGAAATTTGTTCATGATTCCAATCAATTGGAAAAACTCCAAAAAACCAATGTTTATAATGATGCATTTTGTATTGGTTTAGATGATCAATTTGGAACAATAAATGGATTTCGATTGGGCAGGTTACCTCATATACAGGTAATAGTAAAGTCATTCATTTTTTTTTGAATCTGGTGAATGATCGATCGGAAATTGAAGAGACTATAAGTAATATTTGGCAGATATTCCTTGATATATAACATAGGTTGATTGGAGTGAGATCAATGCCGCTTGGGGTCAAACAACTCTGTTACTTTCTACGATCGCAAATAAACTTAATTTTACATTTCAAACGTAAGGTTTCCTTTTATTCTTTTTAAACTTGTGTAATTGTAATTTTGAATAAATTATTTTATTTAGATATCGATTAGTCCCTTTAGGATCGTTTTCTAAGATTGAAAAGATTGATGATGATACAAGTTATGAACTGTAAGGGTTCCAGGTTTTATTTTATTTTTTATTTTGTTTATAAATTAAAATAAGATCTTTAATTTGCAGTTATGGGTCTGGTGATTTTTCATTAAAAACTCCATTCTTGAATAATCGTTTTAATAATGCGATGGTAGCCTACTTAAACTGTTTGCAACAGTTGGGAGATTATGCTGAACAGCAAAATCGTAAATTAAAATTACCATATCGGTAAAGTGTTTACTTTATGGATCACAATCATTGTTTGTCCTATTCGCTTTTTTTTTTTTTGATTAAATTTCTCATATATTTATGTTATGTATAGTATTAACAAGGATAAAATTGGTGATGTATCTATAAGATATCAATTTAAAGGCGAAGAAACATGGACAAAAGCACTTAGATATACTTTAACTAACATAAAATGGATCTTGGCTTACGCTGCTAGTTTAGCATCATCAAAATGAGAGAAAGAAATAATTATTTTATTTTATTTAAAGGTAACAAGAAAATTCATTGGCTTTGTATTTTTATTTTATTTTGTAATTGAATTAAAAAGGTAGAATCGAGGTTTTTTTTTTCAGATTTTTATTTTATTTTATTTTATTTTTTTTTTTTTTTTTTATTTTGTATAATAATAATAAATCTTTTTAAATACTAAGTTTAAATGTGTCAAGTAAAATTATAAAATTAAACTAAATAGATTTCTTTTTTTGCAAGTATAAATTACAAATTTTTACTTTTTATATACTATATTGTCTTTAAGTAAATTTCAAACTATAATTAATATAATAATACTACATGACATGTATACATATATGTGATATAAAAGAACCTGTTTTTTGTTTTGTATATGTAGGTGAACTAATGAATTAAATTTCGGCAATAATAATCAAAAAAAAAAAAAAAAAAGGGGGAGGTAATAAGAGGTTAGATAGTTAATAGTTGTAAAAATGTCCGATTTCTAAACTCTCTCTCTATAAATAAATGATTTTTTTTTCCTTCCTCGCTCTTTTCTAATAATGCTCATCCAGAAAAAGAAATTAATGAAAAATAGCGACAAAAAAAAAAAAAAAAATCAACAAAATTAAATCATTATATATATATATATATATATATATATATTTGTATATTACAGTACGATACAACAGCCTGGATTTTTTTCATATGACAAAAGTGCGGCCCTTGAGGCAGCTTCAAAAACATTATCGACATTTTCACCAGTTAATGCTGAACATTCTAAATATCTACGAGCACCTATTTGTTGTGCCAAATCTTCTCCCTTAAATAAATTTAATAATACAAATTTTATATTTATAAATGGAAAATTAAATTTCTAGAAGCTAAAACCTAGACCGTCCTATCTCTAACCTGTTTAGGATCGACGAAAGAAATCCTCTTCTTTCGCATTTCTGTAATAGCGGTTGCGTCATCTCTTAAATCTTTCTTTAAACCTACTAAGATGACAGGAACATTTGGGCAAAGAGATTGGACCTCGTCAATCCACTATTTGGAAATATTATAAAGAACAAATAGTTAAGTTATACATGAATTTTTTATTTTTAGAAATATAAAATATTATCACCACCTTCGCAGCTACGTTCTCAAAAGAATCGGGTATGTCTACCGCAAAGGCTATCAAAATGACATGAGCTTTAGAATAAGAAAGAGGTCTAAGACGCTAAACATAAACAAACAAACAAACAAAATAAAAATTAGATATGCTAAACTACTTGATTAATCGAAATTACATTAAAATTGATTTATTCACAAAAAGTCATAAGGTTATTACTAACTTCATATTCCTCTTGCCCACTATTAAATTTCAATATAAAAATTAGGAGAAATAATAAACGTAATAGACCGATTGAAAATTAATATTTGGACTTACGCAGTATCCCATAACGCCAACTGTACAGGTTTTCCATCGATTTTAATTTCTGTCACAAGATTTTCAAATACCGTTGGGACCTATTTTTTAAAAAGTAGAAATGGGAAAAAACGAAATCGTATTTTTTTTTTTAGAAATCGTGTGGCAAAAGGGGTACACCAGAAGTTGTTTTCGTCTTAGTGTCTTGTACGTTTGACTATGTGGTGAATAGGAGGAAGGCTTAGATCTAGTACTTACATATTCCTAGATCCGGACAATTTTTTAAACAAAACAATGTTAGTAAATTAGTTAAATTATAACGCCAAACCAAGAAAGAATCTAAATAAGCATAGTATACCCTTGGGAAATGACCTAATTTGAAAACGGACAATAGAGAAGTTTTGCCACAAGCACCGTCTCCTACAATAACTAATTTACGTTGAATGACGTCTTTAGTTTTTGAAGCGCTTGACATGGTAAAAATATTAAATAGAATTTTTTTTTTTTTTTTTTTTGTATTATTTTACAAAAGAGCGAAATAAATTATCAAGAAATGGAAAAGTGAGAGAAAAAAAAAAGATTAAGAGGAGGTAATTATTAATTAAGAATATTATATTATTTGGCGGGTTGTATCACAAAACATGTCCTAATTTTCGTCAATTAGGAAAACGTGGCTTAACGAAACTTTGAAAGGAGAAATAATTTATTAACAAACAGGAAATATATGTCAAATTAAGTATATTTTTCCAAATACAGAAATTCATAAAAGCTCACTTAATTTTCAATAAGGAAAAGCTTGGGTGATTCCCAAGGAATTTCAACTGTAACACAATTGTAAAATAAATTTGTAGTTTTTTTTTGGTTTTGATAAAATTAACTTTTTTTTTTTTTTTTTTTTTTTTTTTTTTTTTAGAATATTTGTAGTTCAAATGACACTCGGACCACAAATTATTATTTTTTTTTTTAGGTGACTTTCTTTTTATTCGGTATTTAATTTAAAAGTCTCTAATTTTTTCGAAGATCTTTAATTACGCCGCTTTTTCAAGCTTAACTTTGAAAGGAAAACTGAAATAGAGCACGTTTTATTTTTAGAAAAAAGAAATCGACAAAAAAAAAAAAATTCTTGGTTTCAAAAATAGTTTCAACAATCTTTTCAAAAAAAAAAGTTACCAAAATTAACATAATATGCTAAATTGAGAGAATAAGAGAATAAATAATCATTTCTAAAATAGATGTTTAACGATTGAGCACATTATGTTATTGGCTGTCAAATTTATATATTAATTGGTCGTGATGGATGTTCGGTCATAAATTTGTAGATAAGAAAAAAATGAACAGAAGCGTCGTAGTCCAATTTTACGCTTTTGTTCATAGGGTGAGGTTAAGTTTGAGACCTTGACTTTAGGACCGAGTCCTTATTTTGGGATCGTTTTTAATATTAATTTAACAAGATTTAAATTAAACTTTTTATATCAGGTTATTTGTGTACACAACTTTATATTGTACAACTTGCATATATATAATATTCGGGAAAAAAAAATTAACAATGAATAATTCAATATTCGGGGCTTAATAAAAAAAAAAAATGAATTCAAAAAGGTTTCTATTCATGAAATGAAAAGTTTTCTAAACTATTTCTTTTATTGAAGTCAACTGAATTGTTAACAGCTTTCAAAAACGTATTACTAAATTTTTATGATTTTGAGAAAGACCACGATATAAAAAATGTTGAAAACAATCAATTTTAAGCAAACTGATCCTTGGCCTAATAATAGATCAGTTGAAAATTCTCGATTTATAAAGATGATTAATACTTGTGGTTCTCAATATCATGTTTCAAATAAAACTTTTGAAGAGAAACGTAATAATGCACAACAATGATTTAAATAAAATTCCAGATATATATATAGACCTTACCATTCAACAATATTGCTTACCTTAGCGCATTTGTTGGCATTTGGCCGTTTGGCCGAATTTTATTTTGGCCGGCCTAAAATAATATTTTTACATTAATTTTAATTTTTTTATTTTAAAAAACTTATGACTTATTAATCACAAACGGTAGAATCATTATTTTATATTTATTTAATCTTTAAAATTTGAAAATAATAAAAATTTAATATCTGATTAATAATTTTAAAGAAATTAGTTATTTATATTATTTATATTAATTTATTTTTAACAAAATTAATATTAAATTTATTTTTATTTTTATATAATAATTTTAATAAGCTAAAATTTTTTTGAATTAGATTATATTATAAATTTTATATTCTATTAATCTAATTTAAGTTGCTTAGAATTATAATATAAAATAATTTAAATTTATTATTCATTTTTTAATTAATATAATTAAATCTTAATAAAAGAATGCAATTTTGCAGTTAATTAACATTCTAAACATCTGAAGCATCATTTTTACAAGAATTTAAACATCTTAAAGTCAGAGGTATCAATTTACAATTAATTAAAGTCATATGATATTTGGTCAATTTAGCCAATTAATCATTTTAGTTACAGCCAAAGCAACAAAATAATCATTAATCATGACCACTAATTTTTAATTACTAATTTTAGCAGATTTAGCAAATATAACAAATCTGTTTTGAATAAATGTAATATTCTTAAAATATTTTAATCTAACTAAAAATAATATTGCAATATCATAATGCTATTTGTCATCTATTGCAACTTGATTTTAATATTATTAGATAACAAAAACTATTAGAAAATCTAAAGCAATAAATATAAAATGATTATAAGTTATAATACAAATTATTTAATAGATTAGTATTATGGTCAGTTCTTTAAGATGCTTATGAATGATAAGCGAAGCAATATTTATGGGTAATAAGTAAAAGGTTTAATTTGATAATTAGATTTAGAGAAGTGTTGGTAAATTAACAGTTTATTTAATAACTATAATAATAGAATACTGCCTCAGTAGACGTTTTGTACTATACAATTATGTTAAGAGAATTAAACTAAACTATTATATAAAACTATGAGTCAAATACACTGCTAAGCTAAAAAGAATTGTCCTCTATTTATATAAAATGAAAATTATAAAGTTATCAAAGATATAAAAGAAATAAATATAATAAATAAAATATAATAAATATATTAGATAAATAAAATAAAATAAATAAAAGAATATATTGTATAAAAGAAATATATACTATAGATGACATATATGATTTCTTAGGAATCAACATTATCTTTTAGATCATCATCCATGTTTTCTTTCATATAATATTAGCAAAAAGATATATAATTATGTGTATAACAGATAAATATAATAAATAAAATTGTATTAACTCAAATAATAAATGAACAAACTGACTGATAAATTTATTAAGCTACATAATATTAATAATTCTCTACTTATATTCTAACTAATAATTAATTATAATATTATAATGTTTATTTATTATATATTGTAATTAATTGTAATACTACTAGTAAAATAATAGCTTTTTATATTTAACTTTTTCATCAATATTAATTAGTATTATAAAATAATAAAATATTTATATTTGTAACTATAGTATTAAATTCATATATAAAAAATTTTATTTATTATAAAAAAAATCAACAAATATAATTAATATAATAAATAATCAATCTTTATATTACAATTTTAAAATAAAAATAATATTATTAATATTACTTTAATAATTAAAAATAGCATCTAAAATTTATGAAAAATTTAATTAATATTTTATCTATTTTATATTATTGTTTAATGCAAAAATATAAATATACAAAAATTATTAATTAATTTATAATTGGTTAAATTATTCATTTAACTAGTTAATTAATTGTTAAAATTAATACTAAATTTAGTCAGAATTAAAAAATATTGTTGTAATAATAAAAATTTAATTTTGGTTAAAAATTAACTTTCTGTTAGAATTAAATTTATCTATTTTAACTGGTTAAATATGTTAACCATTTTAATCACTTAATTAAGTTAAAATTAACCAGTTCCAACCTCTAATTAGTATTATTTATATTTAATAAAAGAAATATACTTGCAAGTTCATTATTAGAATTACCTTCTGAATGACAAATACTTAAAATGGAATATATTATCGTTCATTTTAAAAATTTTTTCTGCATACTTTTAAGTAAATTTTGATATAATTTCTTATAATATATTATTTTTTACTTCATTTAACTTCTTATTAAAAATTCTAGATTATATAAAGTTGTATTTTCTAAATTTTTTATCTATATCATCACTTGATTTAGTATTTCATAAGCACAATTATCAGCTAAAAGTATTTAATGCTATCTATTTGATAAATTTGAATTATTGAATCATAAGAAATTAAAAAATTAAAAATCAGTTTATAGAAAATGCTCACCAAATTTAATCATCCTTATTCTTAATCCTCTTATAAATAAAATTCATTTTTTGAAAATATGATTTAATTCTTATAGTAAATTGCTAATGAATTGAGAGTCGCTTAAAATATTTTATATAATTCTTAATTAATAAGTTTAATATTGGCAATTAGGTTGTTAATTTTTTATATCATTTAAATACGTAAAATTTATTGTTAAAAAAAAAAATATAAAGTGCGTTATATAATTTTAATTTTTTTAAATTTGCCAAAAATTATAATAAATTCTTAATGTCGTCTATAATCACTAGATTTTTATATTATAAGATTGCACCTAATATCGAAATTTGTTGGTCCGAGAGAGCCTTAAAAAAAATATATATTTATATTTGTTTTGTATTTTTGAAGAATTCGATTAATAAACGAGAAAATTTGTTTTCGCGATGAATTACTTTATGAATAAAAAATAACATTAATTAATGATAAATAATTTTTTTTCTCAATAATCACAACCTTTAATAATAAATTTTTTTAAAAGCATATATATATATATGTATATACATATACAAGTTGACGAAATACATTTTATAATTGTATCATTATGATATTATTCTCAATTATTAATAATCATTATCCAACAAGATTTTAACGTATCTATTTTTTTTTAAAAAAAAATAAAAATAAAATAAATAAGAATAAGAATAATTAAAAAATCGAAAATTAGATTAAACAGTATACTTACTTTTCAGAAACCTTAGTAGATGCTTTATATTGAGGTTTCTTCTTTTGGATTTTACCAGCCTTACGTTTTTCAGCTGCAATGATTTCAGCCCTTTGCAATACTTTAGCATAAGGATTAAGACGAATCTTAATACCATTATTGCGTAAAGGATTCTTCTTCTGAGTATATGGACGTTTTTGATGTTTTTCGCCAGCAGGTCGAAGTACAGATTGAATTTCATTGGAATTGATAAGACCGGTAACATCTGGATTGGTAATAATGTGTGATGGAAGGCTGTGATAATATATAATCTTGTTAATATTTGTTTAAAAATATGACACACACATATATATATATGGCGACAAAATGATAATACATACCGATAATCTTTTTTGAGAGTAGCGGGTCTTTTGTAAGTTCCAAACAAATCATCCAATAGAGCAAAAGCCCCTTGAGACCAAATAACAAATCTACCAATGTGACCACCGGGTGCCAATTGTAATAAATTTAATCTTCTAACGTTAACCAATTCAACACCAGGGATATTACGAAAAGCTTTAACGACACCATGATCTTCGTTATAAACAATAAGTGGACCTCTCCGTTGACGATGTCTACGATTACGCATTTTACCTTTACCAGCTCTTAATTTACGAGAATTTGAAACTTTTACTACATCTCTATAAGCACGAACGGCTTTAAGAAGTGCTACTGCTGCTTTGGTTTTGGCTAAGGATTCGATACCATTACCAATTACAAGTGGTACTTCTCGAATTTCTTCAACACGATGACCTCTTGCCATTACAAGTGATGGAATTGATGATGATGCTAAAGCTGATGCTATAGCAAATCTTTTTTGATTCAAATTAGTTTTTACATGCCATTTACGCCAAATTTTGGTTGGTGCGAACATACGACCACCTCGACACATATTACCGAAAGCACCCTAACATTTGATATTGATGTGTGTGTGAGAGTGAAAAAAAAAAATTTAAATTAATTTTAAATTACATTCGATTTTATATGCTAATAATAATAATTCATTAAATCGATCATGCTTTATCACCTGTCCAGCACGGTGAGTACCGCCCCCAGACACACGAGGAATACGAGCAACAGCACGACCGGTACCCCAGGATTCAGCTGAAGTTTGATGTCCAGCTTTTGATGAAACTGAATAAGGCTGACGATTGCTCTTTGAGATGTTCATGTGAACAACTCTCACAATATCAGGACGAATTGGAGCTTTAAAAACAGCTGGAAGTACATGAGTGCCGATACAATTATCTCCTGACTCGGAGTAAATATTGATTTCGGGTCTTATAGCCGCAGACTGACAATTTAAATTAAAGTATTCATGTCAGTATAAAGAATTATCAAATAAATCTAATTAATTCGTTAATTAATTCTTTCAATAAAATTGATGAATTATTCAAACAAGTTATTTTTCTGATACACATTTAAACTTTTTTTTTTTTCTTTTCAATTAAGATATTGATACTTGCGAATTCTTTTTATTCAAAAAAAGATAATTTAAATCCTTAAATATAAATTAACATCACTTTATAGTATTCCACTATAAATACGATGGATTGATCAAAAACTCACCATCGTTATTGATGACAAGAGCGGAAAGAAAAAAAGGAGGAACGTTTTGATTAAAAAAATTTTCGATTTATTATAGTCTGATAAATATCACGTTGATAAAAATCACGTGCTGACACATCACATGATAATACAGATCGCGACAACTGGGTATTTCTTAATTTTACGTTTTTGATTTTAGATAAAAAATGACACGAACCAAACAACGACGAGTCTTTAAAAAGCTTAAGAAAGAAGCTAAAGAGACCAAACATGAAGAGAGTTCAACTGTTAATAATTATGCTTATTATACCAGCAGTTCAGACGAAGAAAGCTCAAAACAGATAACACGAAAAAAGACTTCCAATAACGAAGGAGTTAATAAAGTTTCAGTAGCTACTCAAACTGATGATATTATATCAACTACGCAAGACGAGATAAAAAATGATAATTATGCGAAGAATTTACATGTGAATACCGATGTTTACCTTGTTCCACAAGTTCCGAAGCTTCCTAAAACTCTTGAAGAAAAAGAGTCGACACGTAGATTAATCGTTGTATTGGATAAAGCAGATTTAAAAACCTTTAAAGTTTCTAATTCTAAACCATCACAATACCAATTAGCAAATGGCGATGACCATCAAGCAACTTTAAGAAAGTTAGGAAGCGAGATTTGTAGACCAGATATAACACATCAAGTAACCAATTTCTTCTCGTTTTCTTCCATTCTACTAAATTATTATTCTTAACATTTTCAACTTCTAATTTGGTAGAAAGAAGTTGACGTATATCATTCAAAAAACTCCCTCATCTAAATTTTGATTTTTTTATTTTTATTTTTAGTGTTTAATGGCCTTACTGGATAGTCCTTTAAATAAAGCTGGATTAATGCAAATTTATATTCACACGGTAAATGGTGTATTAATTGAAGTCAGTCCTCATGTTAGAATACCAAGAACGTTCAAACGTTTTTCTGGGTTGATGGGTAAATTTGATTTGTATTTTTTTAATTATGAATTAAAATTAAAACATCTAATTAATTTCTTTTTTTTTCTAAAGTACAACTTCTTCATAAATTGTGTATTCGTTCGGCGGATGGAAACGAAAAATTATTACGAGTTATAAAAAACCCCATTACAAATTATCTTCCTACAAATTGTGTTAAATTAAGTACGATATCTATTTATTTTAAATCTTAGTCTTTTGAAAAAAAAAAAATGTTTCAATACGAAATTTAATAATTTTTTTTTTTTTGATTCGAATAGCACTTTCATATGATGCTCAACCTGTTCGTCTTTCCCAATATTTGCCAACTTTACCCTCTGATCATTCAATTTGTGTTGTCGTCGGGGCTATGGCTCATGGTAATGATGACTTCGCTGACAATTGGATAGATGAGAAAATTGGAATTTCTCAATATCCTCTTTCAGCAGCAGTTGCATGTTCTAAATTTTGCTGTGAATTAGAATCTTTTTGGGGAATTTGGTGAATAATTTTAATTACAATTCGATAATGTGTATGAGGAGAAGAGCCATTGCTTTTAAAAATGATTATTAAAATTATTTTAGATAAATTGCTATATCTTAGTTTAATGCTAACCTACGAATACAATAAAATATATATATATATATAATAAAAAACCTTTCTAATATTCTAATTCCAACACATTTCTGTAACATAATCATTTTAATTTTTTTAAACGCGATTCTAAAAGAGAATTATAAATTATTTTAAACATATTTCTTTCAATGTATTATCCATTAAAGTTAAGACTTACCTAATTCTTTTGAATATTCATCTAACTCTACAGAAACCTTTTCCAAAAAATCCACTTGTTCACAAATTTCATCAATTTGTTGAACGTAAGGTTCAAAATCTGAATCTATAATAACCAAATTTTTTAAAAAAAGTAATTGTAATTTATCTTTTAATAGTTATTTCCTATAACTTACAAATCCTTTGTAATTTAGACATTTCCACTACTAAATTTTGTGCCATTCCAGACATTTCCTTATATCTATCTCTGGTAACTTTATTCATTGTTTCTAATAATTTATAATCTTCTGTCGTAGCTATATATATTTTTATTTAACAATTGATATAAATTATCAAAACTCTGCAATCAACAAAAAAAAATAATAAAAAATAATAAATAAATAAATAAATAAATATATATATATATATATGAAATACCTAAAATTTCTCCCTTTAGATATTCACCAACTTTGCTAAACATTTCTTCAGTTAATTTATTAACGTTATGAGAAGGTTTATTTCCGCTACTATCACTAGTAAATGAAGATTTTCTTCTTATTTCAGAATGGGCAGAAGGTATTGTTGATTTACGAGCTCTTGTTGACGAGGAAGGTGACTCTTGTCGTTGTTGAGATTGCAGTTGTGTATTTGGCTGAGAGGAGGTGAAAGTGGAAGTAGGTAAAACACTTGATAATGAAGAAATCGTTGAGGTAAACGCCGAAGTTGTAGAATTAAAAGCCGAGGTTAGCGTATTTGCGGTACTGGAAGTTAATGAGGTCGTAGAAGAATTTGATGTTTTGTCTTGACCCGACATTTTTTTAATAGATAATAATCAATTTAATGATCTGCCGAATATATTGCTTCTATTTAAAAAAAAAAAGTAAATCAATCACATGCTAATATATAAGAATTTTAGTCAACCATCTTTTATTGGCTAATCAATTTAAACTACGATCTCAATGCTCGTGATTTAAATTTCTTCGTTTTAAGTTGAATATGTAATCGAATTGTAGTGTTGTGGTTACACGAATTTGATGATCCCATTTACAGTAAACGAGGAGTATTTTCCTAGTAAGTATAGGCGATTGTAAATATATTTCGATCAAGAAGTCGGTGATCCTGGTCAGTTCAAGTATGTTAAGTCATGTCTGGAAACGCATCCAACTTTTTCGTTACTGTTAAAGGAGTAATTTATATATCTGGCTCGAAACATATTGTGTATAATGATAAGGGATCACCGAATATTCTCTTTAGTTTATTCAGGTGTAAAACGGACTATATAGCCTTCATTGATAGCGTGAGCTTTACAGAACCGTGACTTTATAGAATAGTCAAGTAATTATTTTGATGCATTTATTAATAGAATCTTTAATTACAGATTTACATGAAACTGTATTAAATTTGAGTGCTAGCTAATTGATCATATTTAATTTTTTTTTTTGTTTTTATTTATTTATCTTTTTTGTTTCGAAAAAAGTTATTCTCTCATTATCTTAAGATGGTTCCTTTCTTAATCCTATTTATAATTGAACTTCCTTGAACGTAAAAGACAATACTCATCTATCTAAAATAGCTTTTCAAACTGATTCAAAAAAAAAAAAAAAAAAAAAAATAAGAATTTGACAATGATATGAAAACCTTTTCTTTTTAACTGGGAGAGTAAAAAAGGTTCTTTTTTTTGTATCACAATAATCATTTGTCATCGTAAGGATCCTAAATATCATTTAAATTATAACGAAAGTAAAATTTAATTTACGAATAGTCGAACGTTTTTAAATAATAATTTCGTAATATTTTTACCATTCCTGTAAAATCTATCTTTTTTCCTCTCGTCCTTCGTTCCTTTATGATTAAACTTGTATCAATCGCTTGAACATCATCGTCTAAGAATTCAAAATCGTCTGAATCTGATTCCCTTTTATTTTTCTTATTAGATCTTCTCTTTGAATCATCTTCGGAATCATCATCATCGTCACTATCCTCATCCTTTTTTCTTTTTGTTGTCCTCTTCTTTTGCTAACAATTATAATAAGGAAAAAAAGTTAACCATAATTTTCAGTTATACAAATTAAAAATTATTGAAATTAATATATCTATTTTATAATACTTTAGGTTTGCTATTTTTTTGTTTTTGTTTGCTGCCTTTCTTCGTTTTCTTTTTTCCGTCGTCAGAATCAGATTCGGATGATTCATTTGATACACTAAACGCTTCAGACACTGAACCACTTTCAGTTTCTGATTCTACTTCTCCCTCTATTTTTATTCAAAATTAGCCAACATATTCTTAATATTTTAGAAAATTATTCGTTTAACGCGTACAAATAAGAAAATTCAAGTGATATTTTAAATAATAATGCCATAAATTTGATCGAACATTTATAATAATACCTTCTTCTTCTTCTTCCACGATGAAGCCATCTTCTTCATATTGGTCCTGACGTGTTGGTCTACCCCCTTTAGATTTTGCTGCAGGTGAAGATTGCTTAGGATTTGTGGCAGGAGAAGTTTGTGACTTTGTAGCTTTCGCAGGCGCTGCCGCATTAGATTTTGGTTTTGGCTTATTCTTTTTACTTGATATTTTTTTAAAAAAAAAATATTGAAATGTACCATGTTAAAAATATTTCACAATCCCGAGACTTTTTATTTTTTATTTTTAAAAAAATAAAACACGAATAAAAAAAATAACCCAACTTGTCATTATCTCCTTCGTTAGATTCGTCAGCTACTTTACGTTTAGCTACCAATTCTTCAAGCTTTTTTCTCCTATCGCCCATTGCAACAAAATAAAATAAATCGTCTTTTTAGAATATTTTGTTTCTTATAACCCGATCAAAAAAGAATATTCTTTTATTTATTGAATTGCTTTTTATTCAAGTTCACAGAGAATTTTTTGTCAACAAAATAAATCGAAAAAAAAGTTTCAATTAGGGATGTTAACGATCGCGATCCTATCATATGACCTATCTCGGGATCGGTCCGTCACGCGGTCAATTAATGATTACTAAATTAAGATGCTACGAGCAAGTGTATAATTTAAAATGCCAAAAAAGACCGGTGTTATAAGAAATCGGCGATTTACGAATGGCGCAGAAACTGCGGAAAAAATGTTAAAATATCATCAATTATGTATGTTTATATTAAATATGTATGCTAAAATATTTTTAATTAATTAGAATTGTTAATTTTAGTTAGTTGTTATTTTACTTTATTCGTTATTGTTTTATTAATTATTTTTATCGTTATATTTATTTTATTTGGAAAAAGTTAGTATTAGAATTTTTGTATAAAATCCGCCTTGATTAAAGAATAGGATTGATGATGAGACCTCCGAAATCTTGAAGTTTAATAAAATTCTATCTTTACCCTTTCAAAACTTTATCGTGTCTCCATATATGATAACCAACTACACACAAGAATCGTATTAATAAATAAAGTTGAATAAATCTTTCTTAAACGGGTCTGAATAGATTTAAATCCTTTGTTGGTTAAATCTGGTTTCGGTTCAAAAATCGAAATAACATCGGTCTTTTTTTTATTTAAACTGGACCGGCTTATATCCGGCCCAACGCCGAAAATAATGCTATGTGACTTATAACTCGCTTGATCGTGGATTTTGAAAATGATTTTAGAAGACGAATCCATTTATCATGTTAATTTTAACAAAAAAATAGATTCAGGAATTCGCCGATAGGAAAGGTATTGCATTGTCTGACTTGGGTGTATCTACAAATAATCCCAGTTTGCCTTTAAGTTAATTAGCATAAAAAAGTTTATTATATTCTACTACTGCGCTGAATGAACTAGTTTAATTGGCTAGATAAGATTTATACATTTTCAAAGTATTTTATACTTTTACTTTATGCATCTTTATAAAAGTTTAATTATATTCTTTTTTTAATTAAATCGGGAATTTTTTATCTTATTTTTTTAGCTTTTTATCTGCCTCTGTTGGATCATTTTGTAAGAATAGATAATTTTTTTTCTTTAATATTTGGGTCTTTTTCGCGTTTGATTGATGATTTGGGGTTTTTTTTTTTTTACATTTTATTTTAGGTCTTTTGTTTGATCACTTTAATTTACATCAGCAAATCTTTTCATTAAATATTTTATTTTTTAGATAGATTTGATTGTTGTGGATCATATTATTTAGCTTCTTCCCAGCTTACTCAAAAAAAAATCGGGTGTATTTATTTTATTATTATTATTTCTTTTTTTTTCATCTTTCTCATTCTTTTAGTTTCATATTTTTATTTCCCATTCTTATCTTTGATATTATGTGTCCTTTATTTTCTTTTTGGCTTCATTTTTGGCTTGTCTTCAGCTTTACTTTTCGTTCTCAATCTCAAAACTTATGTACAATATAAATACCTAAAAATTAAGGGAAAAAGAGGGCCAACACGTGAGTGATTACTCAAAAATTCATATTACACGTCTGTCTAACAGAACTATTCCTTGGACCCTTTCACCACTCACATATACAGAGTATCATTAAAACTTAATTACTCGATACCAAGTAATATTGAGCGCAATAAGTACCTTTTCTCCAGTAATTTCTGAGCGCAATAAGTACCTTTTTCTCAGTAATTTCTGATATAGACCCTTGATGCGAAAGTGTTCTCTAGCTTTGATTCTCACTTTTTGACTTCGCTTCTCAGCTTCAGCCTCATTTTTTTGGTCAAAAGAAACCTACCTATCTTTGAAGTAAATACCTAAAATAAATAAATGAGAGGGCCAACGTGTGAGTGATTTCCACTCACAATGTACAAAGTATTATTAAAACTTGATTACTTAATACCAAGTAACATTGAGCACAATAAGTACCTTTCTTCAGTAATATCTAATATGAATCCTTGATGTGAAAGTGTCCTTTGGCTTTAATTTTTGCTTTGATTCTTGACTTCAATTCTCATTTTCTGGTCAAAAGGAACCTACCTATCTTTGATGTTAATATCTAAAAATAAAAAAATAAGAGGGCCAATACGTAAGTGATTTCTACTCACAATATATAAAGTATCATTAAAACTTGATCCTTGATACCAAGTAACATTGAGTGCAATAAGTATCTTTTTCCCAGAAATTTCTGATATATATCCTTGACGCGAAAGTGCCTTTTAACTTTAATTTTTACTTTCAGCTTCGATTCTAAGCTTCGATTCTCATCTTTCAATCAAAAGGAATCTATCTTTCATTTTAATTCCTAAAAATAAAGAAAAAAGTGGACCAATATATGAGTGATTTCCACTCACAATGTACAGAGTATCATTAAAACTTAATTACTCGATATTAAGTAACATTGAGTACAATAAGTACCTTTTTCTCTAAAAAGTATAGACCTTTTGACGCAAAAAAAATCTTCAGCTACGATTTTCATTTTCAGCTTCGTTTCTCAGCTTCAGCATCATTTTTCAGTCGAAATGAACCTACCTATCTTTAAAGTAAATGCTTAAAAATAAATAAATGAGAGGATCAATACGTAAGTGATTTCATTCACAGTGTACAAAGTATCATTAAAACTTGATTACTCAATACCAAGTAACATTAAGCACAATAAGTATCTTTTCAATAATATCTAATATAGACTATTAACATGAAAGTATCCTCTGACTTCAATTTTCACTTGTGACTTTGATTCTAGGCTTCAATTCTCATCTTTCGATCAAAAGGAATCTATCTTTCATTTTATTCCTAAAAATAAAGAAAAAAGAGGGCCAATGCATAAGTAATTTTCACTCATAATATACAAAGTATTATTAAAACTTGATTACTCAATACCAAGTAATATTAAACGCAATGAGTACCTTTTTCTCTAGCAATTTCTGATTTAGACCCTTGATGCGAAAGTGTACTCCAGCTTCAGTTCTTATTTTCAGCTTTATTTCTCGATTTTAACCTCATTTTTTCAAGGAAAAGAAAAAGCTAACGCATGAATAATTTTAACTCATAATATATAGTATATCATTAAAACTTGATTACTCAATATCAAGCAACATTGAGCACAATAAGTATCTTTCCCTCCAATAAGTATGGACCTTGACGTGAAAGAGTCCTTAGTTTTACTTTCGCTTTCTATTTTGCTTTCTATTTCACTTTTATTTTCTGTTTCACTTTCGTGATTTTCATTTTTATTCATCATCGTGCATAATAAATACCTTCACCCAATAATTATCGCTTTTTATTTGCTCATTTTTGCTATTTTTAACTGTAATCTATTATAGACTTTAACGTGAAAAAAATCTTAGTTTTGCTTACATTTCAGGTTTCACTTTTCGTTTCACTCTTTTGTTTCATTTTGTTTGAAGTTAAGGTTATCTCTTAATAGATTAAGAGATAAAAAATTATGTAAAAGATAAAAGAACTATTACATGCATCTATGAATAATAATATAGTATAGAAAAATTTTATTTGAGCGAGAGGGAGAAAAACGTCTTAAGTGGAGAGTACTGATTATATATGCAAATCGCGTAAAATAATCAACATATTAAAATTGCGTAAAAGAATCAAAATTGTTGAAATAATTTAGAATCTGTATCTTCCTCATTTTTTGAAATACTTTTAACAATTAGAATCTTGACAATTACCATAATAAGTAAGTAAACACTTTAAACATTTAGAAAGATTAAATATTTTAGAATAAAACATTATGTGTCATATTAGCTATTCTCATATAGTAAATATATAGTGATTTGAAAGTTTTTTTTTAATAATTAAAAGCATAAAAATTATTATATCAAGATTTTAGGAAAAAAAATTATGTCAAATAAACAAACATTTTGGAATCTTTTAGAACAAAACATTATGTGTCATATTGGCAGTAATTTGAAAGTTTTTTTTAACAATTAAAAGCATGAAAATTACCATTTCAGTAAGCAAATTTTGAGGTTTTGTACTCAAAGGTTTTAGAACAAAAAAAATAATGTCAAATAAACGAACATTTTAGTTTTAGAACAAAAAAAATTTATGTCAAATAAACGAACATTTTAGAATCTTTTAGAACAAAACATTATATATAATATATTACAAAAAATGTATTTAAATTTTTAAAATAAATATAAGTTTAATTCACGTGTCATTATATAAATTAAATAAACTAGTAACTATGATTAGTATATAATAAATTTATCATTTAAAGCCTAATTTGACAGATTTTTAAATCAGTAATTATAATTTTATATTAATATTTTATTTTAATTAATAAAAAAATATTTAAAATAAATGATATGCAAAATAATAAATAGTTAAAGTAAAAATTGTTTATATTATTACTATTATCCAGATCATTTAAATCAGTCAGAATAGTTAAAGATTTTTAACTAACTGTTATTATACTGATTAATAAATAATTTGTATATTTATATAATTTTTTCTTTATATAAAAAATAATATACATCAGGATTTATTTTAAAATCATCTTTATACAGTATATTAAAATAATTTTTAATCTTAATATAATATTCAAATTTCAAATATCTCAATTTTAATGATCATCTGATTTTATATAAATTCAGAAATTGGTCAATAAATATAACTAAATCATTTAAATACTATATAAGAGATATATCAGTAAAATTTTTTATATGAGAATATACTAAATTTTTTATATTTAAAAGTTATAAATTTAAAGCTATATATATATATTAATAATTTATTTTTTATAATATTTGTAAGAAATCTCTAAGTTTATATAAAATATATATTGAATTATATTAAAAATATTTATAATTATATTAAATTTAAAAATATATAAAAAAAAAAGATACTAAATAATTAAAATAAGGATAGTTAAATCTTTTTATTTAGTATTATAGAAAAAATACAATAAATATCTTATAAAAGTTACATTAAATACTTATCTTTTGTTACAAAATTTTTAAATCTTGCAGCAAAAATATATTATCATTTTGCATTAATAATAATTACTAATATTTCTAGAATAAAAAAAACTATGTTAATAAATATTATTGTCTTTCTTCTATTAAAAAAGTAAAATAATTTGCGATATTATTTTCTTTTCAAACTATTATTATCTCACAAACTAATAAAGCAAAAGTTTTACTTAGTATTTTTGCTATTGATAAAACATTTTAAATAATATAATCAAATAAAGAGTTATTTTAATTGCTGATCATGATTTTTTAATTGAAATATAGTAAAAACCTAATTCCATCAATTTACCTTATTATTAACTTTTTAGATTTCAATGATATATAATATTTCATCATGATCAATTAGCTATTTTTATTTGTCTATATAATAATATAAATATAAATGCAACTATATATAATAGATTTAATTTTACTTATATATCAAAAATTATATGCTAGAATTTCAAAAATAATAATATAATTAAACCAATTTGCATTATTCTTGTTA
>CAJVPP010001483.1:0-19704 GCA_910592005.1 Funneliformis mosseae | reverse complement strand
TAAATATTATATTTTTGGGACATTAAAATTAAGTGATTATAGACAGGATGTGATTATAAACAGGGTGATTATAGACAAGTCTGACTGTATTGATTAATTTACCATTTATATATATAATGATGTAATCCAAAAAAGAAAAGAAGAATGATCAATGAAAGAAGTTTATATGATATCTTTTCAAAATATGAATTTACATTCACTTGCAGATTATCTCAAAGCTATGTAAGCTTTTGCTAATATTCCTTTATTAAAAAAATATTATTATTAAATGTTACATCAATTGTTGCAGATTGACCTGAATAACTTTTCATACGTATAGCAATTATACACCTTCATTTATAAGGCAATCAATCTGTTATTTCTTTATATGTGCATAATTTTGTTCTAATTCTTAGACCACTCCATGTGTCTTTAAATTTTTGTGAAAAAATTATTATGTTATATCATAACTTCTTTGAAAATCTTTTTTTATTTTGTATTTGATTCAAAAAAAATCTTTGCAAAAAAACCTAAACTATAGAGAATAAATTTAATATTAGAATTGACTAGTGAAGTATGAAAACAAATATCAAAAATTATTATGTAAAAATTTATGTATATATGTAAAGATATAGAATATAGAATATTAATAGACCTACTGGATAATATAATTCCTGCTATACTTGATATTTATGCTTTATTATTTTATTCTGAATCATTTGAAGAATATATTGAAATAATATTTTGCCTTTAAATATTTGCATTAAAATGGAGAAGAAAAAATTATAATAAAGCACTATTAGCATTTTTATCTGATTATTTATATTAGAAAGATAATAAACATCCAATGGCAGAAGCATTAAAATTATACCTTATAAATTTTAATGATTATATTGTTAAAAATCTGCACAGCAAAATAAGAGTAAATACAAATACATATGATAGTGTAGAGAGTATTATTACATAGGCCTATATTATAGGTAAGAGAGAATATTTGATTAATTAAAAAGAATAATAATTAATTTTTTTTTTTTTAGACAATAATAAAATACAATTATTAAAAGATAATTTTTTTAAAATAAAACAATATCTATATACACTCTCAACTTTAAAGTATCTTACAAAAAAAAAACAGTATTTTTACATCAACATTTCCAAAAAGTATTTATCATATAAGGTCAAAGCCATATTGTTAAATAAAGATGCTATCCTCTTTACAAACTAGTTGCTCTTGATGCTATTGTTGATGTTAAATGCTTATCAACTGGATTTAATACAACACATCCATCTTCATTAAATAATTGTAACTTATGCAATAAACCACTTATTATAAATAATCATATGTATGATAGTGAAGTATTAATTTGTGGTCATGATTATCATTGGGATTGTCTTGCATATTTAAAATATAAGTGTAGGTATTGTGAAGATTACTATAAGAAAGGGTTTGAGATAAATATTAAATTCTTTTTAAATCGGTTAGAAAAAGGCTCTATAATGCTTACTGAAGAAAATAGAAATTTGAAAGGAAAGGAAAAAGAAGTTCAGGAGAAGGAAGAAGAAATAGAATTAATTAATGAAGATACACTTATAGAAATAATAATAGAAAAAGAGTTGGCAAATATCTGTAATTGATAACACTAATTAGTATTAGAAATATAAAGAGGATAATTAAAGAAAGAAATAAAAATAATACAATAATTTATTTTATTTTCACCTAAATTGAATTTCATGTAATGATATAGTTCGTTAATAACAATTTTTTGTCATTTTTAATTATTAAATTACTTCTGAAATCAACCAGATCTAATTTGATCTCTACTATTAAAAAAGCAAACGAAAGGTTATTTCGATATTGTAAAATTTTTTTTTGATAAAGTTTAGTGAGAAAAAAGCCACTATATATGTAATATGTTTCACAATTTTTATATATATTTTATATATTTTATAATAGAATAATATAAAAAGGATTATTATAACTTGTAATCTTTTAAAGAAATTCCACTATGCTGTGCTGAACATGTCATATGCAGATTATTTTTATATTAAAAATTTTTGTGTAATTATAATTAAGTTAAAAATAAGTTTTTTTAAGATTTTCTTACAAGTAGATACAAATATACAAACTTTAACAACAAAAATATATGTAATTTTATAGGAGAAAGAAGATTCTTTTATGTTGTAGGATGTGTTTTTCAGTTGGGTTTTATGTAATATACAAAGAATTGATTATTTAAATAAAAAAAATTTTTTAATTATAAATTTTATGGTGACAAGCTCTTAATAAATGTTTTGAATTTAAATACAACTTGGCGGAAATAACAACCTTATTAAAGTAAGTAATTTATCTTTTTCTTTGAATGACTCTATTTTAGCTAAATAGACAATATTAATAAAAAACACTAAAATATATGTAAAAGTTTAAAAACAGTTATTAAAAATAAGAAATAGTAGTAGCAAATATATTTTTTATTAATTTAAAGTTAATATATTATAAGAAAGAATAAAGTGATTTCTTTCTAATTTGAATTATAGACTATATAGAAAGAAGAAAAAAATATTTAGAAAGAGAATTCTAATATATAATCTCACAAAAATCAAAGTATATTTTAAGATTTCTTTTATAAATATAATTTTTATTATTATATTATTGCTAATATGTAATATTTTTTTTATTATTATTATTTATATTTATGATTTTGGTTTGTAATGACTTCAATAATCTCTCACTTTCTTTGTTATCCATCCATTCCAAAATTATACTAATACTTTTAAAACTTCTTCTATTTCTTTTTCTATAGGTAAATTTAGTGTTAACAATAAAGCCAATAGATTTTTCTTTACCTAAGTAATTTGATGATATGTTATCTTTTGTTTTTTTGACAATGGTTTAGAAGTATACTTAATATTTGTAATATTTAGATCTGGTATATTTTGAGAGGAGAAAGATGATTGTTTAATTAATATTAATTCATTATTACCTTTTGAGTAGATATTATTGAATATTTTTCTGGTAATTTTTTAACTATTTTTTTTCTTTTTATTTTTTTCTATTTCTTTTTTAGAATTTTTTATATCTTTAACTTTACTGACTACTACTTCTTTAGCTTTTCTTCCTTTAGTATTAATTAGTTCAATTTGTAATATTTCTTGTTTATATATTATTTTTAATCTTTTTAATCCTATATTATAATACTTATATAATTTTTGACATTCTTCATAATTTAATTGATTATTATTTTTAAAAAGTGAATGTTCTAAAGGAGTAATTGAACCAAAAGCTTATACTAAAGTTTTTGTTAAATTTTAAAGAACTGCATGTCTATTATTAATTGAATTTTTATTATGTAATATTACATTATCATCAATAAATTCACTAAAAAGCAATTCCATTCTTTCTCTTTCTATTTGTGCAGATTTAATTTAATTTTTAAATTTTCTTCATTAATAATATTACTAACAATATTTTGTTTTATAAATTTTACTTCAAAAGTTTCAAGTGCTTTATCAAATACAAAATAATGACCTTCTTTTGTTAAATTAATAAATTCAGCATAATGTAATAATTCTTTAAATTATGAATATTTAGCAATTAAAGCCAAAAAATAAACTATTGATTTAGTATAATTTAGTTTTCCTACAACTGGAAATAGAGGAGCAAATGCTACAAGACATTTAATTGCATATTTATATTTCCTATTATAATACCTATTTAATGAGATTTCTATCAACTATACCATTTATAAAAATTATATCATATTTTAAGTAAATCATTATTTTTTTCTTTTATTTGCAAAATATTTATTTATTTATCTGTTATATAAATTTGAATAGGCACAAGCTATAACTAATCATATTAAATCTAATACTTAACAAGTAGAATGATAATCAACTACTAATTCTAATTTATCTAAAAATATTACACCTAATACAGCAGCAAGGTTATAAATTCAATAACTTGAAAAAATTGTCAAAAATACACTACACATATCTTTTGATATATGCTATTATCTTAAAAGAGGTTTAATTTTTGAATTTTTTTGATGAAATTTAATAACTCTATGAAAAATTGCTTCATCATAATAGATTTTGACAGATTGATTTTCAATTAATTCTAAATCTTTAATATATTATTCACAAGAAGCAAATATTTCTTCATCATTATTAGGATTTCTTTCTGCTTCAAGTATTACAATATATAGTGCTAAACAATATATGTATTAGTTATTTACCGCTCAATCGCCAACATCATCAGGGTTACAGCTGCACCATGACACCTGATGATATCTCTGATTTCACAGTAAATAACTATTATATTTCCCGATTACTAACGTCCGTGATAAGAAAAATCACATGAAATATATAAGTCACACGTTATTGTGACGTAAAGGTACTGTTTTTTTACTTCAATAAATAATTTTTTTTTTACAATTTTTTTTAAATGAGATCAAAGAAGACTGTAAAATTTTCATGTTTACAACCTAAAACATCCAAAAATATTAGCATTGAAAAGGAAATTTTATTCCTATGCAACAAATTCAAGATTAAAATAAGAAACGTTACAAATTATAAATCTTGAATTACAAGATTTACCAATTAATATTCCTTTCAATAATAATAGTAAAGAAAAGGCTTCGATGTTTAATAATTGTCACTTTTAAATGTTAACTTTTACTTTATTTATGCTTGTAATAATGTAATATTTTAAAAAATACATTTTTCTATATCAAGCTTATTAAATAAAATATATTAAATATTTTGCGGTACGATTTTTATTTGATATATCACAGTAATTGTGTCATATTGATATTTTTACGAAAAATTCAACTCTGATAGTGAATCCGGTAAAATATCAATATAAAACATCACGGGCGAATAATTAGTAAGCGGGTAATATACTAATATTTATTTGTTTAATTATTTTTGTATTGATAACATTTAAATCAAATTCATCATATTCTATTGAATTATCTTCTTTTATTTACAATTAAGAAGTTGATTAATTAATAACTGAAATCCATTTAAAGTTTTTTCAACAAGTTGATTTGAACTAAATAAATATGTTGATTCATTAAGTTGTATTATATTATCTTCAATTAATTCAATAGTTTTTGATATTTCAAATTGAAATATCATTTTTAAAGTAGTATGTAAAGTTAATCTTATTATATAGTAAATATTACCAGAAGTAAAAGATTTATTTTTAAAATTAATATTATCAATAATATAAATATTCCAAATTTTGCTATTTTTTTTTAAAAGTAAAGTTAGATTAGTTATTAACATTCTTTGATTTGTTAAGCGTTTTTTATATCTATTAGTATATAGAACTATATTAATAGATTAAAGAATTTAATGTAATGAAGATAATAAATGAGGTTTATAACAAAGACTAAAAAGCATTATTAATAACCAAAGTTTTACTTTTTTTTGAATTAAAGAAAGAATTATAGAAGTTAAAAATATACTAGTTTTTTAAATTTTAATCTTATTAAGTGATTTAACTAATTTTTTTCTTTCTAATTGTTTTCTATTTGCTTTTTTTTTATATTCTAATATTTTACTTATTAATCCTTTAAATAAAAAATATAAAAATTTAGGAAGTGCTAATTGATATTCATCTAAAGAATTAAATGATTCTAATAATTATTTTTTGTTATTAGATTTTATATGAAAGTTTTTTAAACTTTTTGTTAAATTAATTTCTATTTGTGAATATTCTTCAGGTAAATTTATTTTAGAATCATTAGAATTATTTATTTTAACATTGTTTAATTTAAATATTATTTTTATAATAAATGAATTTAGTATTAATTTAGGTATTTGAAATGAAGTTGTTTGAGATGATATTTGAAATGATGTAATAGTATCTATTTGATCATTAATAGAATTAAAAATTTGTAAAGCTGTTATAATAGAATTTAAAATTTTTAATTGTAATTGTGTATCATTTCTTTAAGCAATTAATGCAATCCATTTACTCATAAGATTTAATGAAGTAATTGGATCTTTTTTATATTTTCCTTCAATATTACGACCTAACTGCTTTTTTATCATGTCTAAGTTTTTTATATAAATGTCTACTTTCTTTTTCATAACAATTACAAGAAATATATTGTGCTTTATAATTTGATTATACTTAAATTGCAATAAAATTAATTTCTTCTATTACTTTGCAATTTTTTTGACCTATACAAGAAACTTGTATATATTTTCCTGCTAATTTCTAAGAATAATCTACACAAAATTTGTTATGATTAAAAAAGTAATAATTAATTTCACAATATAAATAATGTCTAAGATGTATTAAACTTTCTGAAATATCTTTTAATTGTTTAACAACCTTAGAATATAATTGATTTTGATCAAGTATAAAATAATTATAACAAACTTCTAATTTATCTAAATTTTTCCCTATTTTTTTAATTATTAATTTATCTAATTACTACATTCCAATTAATTGTCATAATCCACATAAATTTTCTTTTTCTTTACAACATCTTATCACTCCATCAATAATATCTATTATTATATAAGCAGATAAAGCAGATTTTTTTATTTCTATTATTTGTAATATACTTATATTTTATTCTATTTCTATATTTTCTATACTTTCTGCATTAATAGATAAAATTGCTAAATCATTTTCTAATTTTTCATTATGTTATTATTTTCACTACTATTTGTTAAATCTTGTAATAATAAATGAGCAGCTTCAAATGAATTATGATCTCTCAAAAAAGTAAAATCTTCTTTATTTTCAGGTATATTATCAAAAAATTATCAATATCTTGAAGATTTTTAGAAATAAATTGAGTATTAGCAATATTTTCTGTCATTTTAAAATTTAAAAAAAAGTTGTTTTTTATTAAAATTTTATTATTACTTATAAAAAAAAGATTTATGTATCTAAAATAACACCAGATTATCTAAATAAAATTTCTTTTAATTTATAATATTATAATTGTTTTAATGAAAAAACAACTTATACTTTACTTTAGAAATTCATTTTAATATCTAAAAACTGACCCAAAAACCAAAAATATTTGAAAACTATAATTATTATACAAAAAAAATTTTTGATATATTAAATTGTTCTATCCATTAATAAAAAATTTAAATATACTATCAATATTGTATTTAATTAATATTTTATTATAATAAAATATGAAATAGCTATAATAGAAATTTTTATTTTAGTATTACATTTTTTAAATAATAAAAGAAAAGCTCTTTAAAAACAAAAAAAAATCACAATAAAATTACAAACCTTAAGCCAGTTCAATATATTTTTCATATTAAAAGACACTGAACAATCAAAATAATTTCTCGTGATCAACTAGATCCCCAACATGCTGTCTTCTTTGTCTCTTGAAAAGCAAAGTCGAAAATTTAGATTAATTAAAAATTTTAAGCTTAAATTTGTTAATGTGTTAATACGTTACGAAAAAAATTATTTTTCGATAATTTATTATAAATATTGTAATAAAAATATGTTTTTAACAAATATGTATCAAATTTACAAAGTGTCAATTATTAGAATTAGCAGTTTAATTTTTTTATATTAAACGTACAGTATGAGGTTTGTTTAGAAAAGAAATATTTTTTTTTAGTCTAATGCAAATCAAGCGAAAAATCGGAAAGCAAAAGATATATAAATTTTTTCTAAGTTATCGACAAAATAATATAAATGCGCTTTTCAATTGATCAAGTTTGAATAAAGTTTGAATAAACAATTATTCTAATCTATAAAAGTTCATCAAAATCTAAAGTAGAAATATTTAATGAAGGCAATGTATTCCAAGCAACTTGAGGTATCCTGGCAATTGTGTTTTGAGAGAGTAAGGATGGTGGCGACGGTGCGGGTGAAATTCCATCTTTAAAAGATCTGACAGAACAAATCTTATCTGGCCGTGACGATCGTTCCTGGCACACACCAATTAACTCCTTATGATTAGAAACGTCATTAAACTCACTTGGATTAGAATAATTCATTGATTCAAAAGTACTAATTGAGTCTGGATTATAATTTTCTTTTTCCAATAAATCATGAATGCGATGAAATTCACAATTGTTCTCCGATTGAGAACAACAATGAAGATCGATTGGGATATCTTCGTTCAAATTAGTTCCTTGAGGAATATGATTATCTTTGACCAATGATACTTCTTGAACACTATGAGGAACATTTCCACCCAATTCAGTTTCTTGCATTGTATGATCCTTAAAAAACGCGTCTCTCAAGTTAGTTTCTTGTATAATATCCTCATTTTCTTTTCGTATCACACAAGGCAAGTGTTTTTCTTGAATTATAAATTCCTCCTTTTCCAATTGTTTATGGCTCATAATTGATGCGTTTTCGTTCATTTTAGTTTTTTGAATCGAATTATCCTTATTTTTCAAGGGTTCTTCTTTGTGAAAGTCAATAATTTCGTTTTCCCATGTATAACTTTGAAGCTTATCACTCTCATTTTTATGATTTAAATGCATTTTACTTATTTCGCAATTATTATTGTTGTCTATGATCAAATTGTTTTCTACACTGATGAATTTCCTTGCGTTTTCTTTCTCAACATGGTCCATTTCATTATCATAAAAATCATCTTGCACATTATTGCAACGAGGTTCATCAACGTAATAAGATAAGACATTATAAAAAGATCCCTCAGCTTGATTAGGCAAATTCTTATTTCGAGGTTCTTCCTGGTCAGTGGAATTATTGTTGCAAGGTACTTTAACGTGACTAGACATGTTAATAAAACGCGATTGCTCAACTTGATTAGTTACGATATTACAAAAAGATTCCTTATTTGAATTTCCTGGAACTAGCAGTTGTGGGCTGTCTTGTATTGTATCTGACAATCCATTATTCTCCACATTAATGGATCCCCTTCGAATTTTGGAACCACCTTCGAATTCGATGAGTCGATTTATTGCAAAGTTAGATGATTGCTCAACTTGAATTGTTACGTTATTACAAAAAGTTTCCTTATTTTGATTCAAAGAATTTCGTGGAATTGGCAGTTGTGGGCTGTCTTGTATGGTATCTGACAATCCATTATTCTCCACTATAATAGATCCCCTTCGAATTTTGGAGCCAACTTCTAATTCATTATGTCGTTTTATTGCAGAATTAGATGATTTTTCAACTTGAATAGTTATATTATTACAAAAAGATTCATTTGGATTCAACGAATTCCTTGGATCTAAGATTTGTGGATTGTCTTCTAAAAATCCATTACTCTCCTCATTAGTAGATTCCCTTAGAATTTTGGAGCCATCTTCTAATTCGATAAGTTGATTTATTGCAGAGCTAGTTGCAACTTTTGGAGTACTTATAAGGGATGACATTGTAATGAAAGAATCATTTGGTTCGATAGAGAAGTTCGAAAGATGATAGGAATTTTGTAAATCAAACTGGGAAGAAGCAATTGAAGGATAATCGCAATTCATATCATTATCAGAATTTATAGAAACTTTCCCAATAAATTTTGTTGATTTAGATATTTTAGGAGTCTCGTCTTTGTCGGGGGTACTTAAACCATCTATATGTATATTATTGTCCTCAAGATTTGAATTGGACTTTCGAATTGCCGTACTATTGCCATTACCTATTATAAAGAACGTCAATTATTATATGCTATTAACTCTAAAAGAATCAATAATTTCATGCATACCTTGCAATGATTCATTTTTCGAAATACTAAGTTCACTTATTTTTTCAATAACGTCATAGAACTCAGTCAATTGACGTTGATTTTTTAATAATTCATCAATATTCTTTCTTGAGGAACGAATAGATTTTCTTCCATGTTTATTTCTAGATTCAATCTCTTCTACTTTTTCAGGATTTAAATAGTCAAAATACATCGGAATTTTTTTATTATATTTTTGAATTTCTTCCAACTGTTTTGCTTTATTTTTCTTTGACTTGTATTTTCTCAAAGCAATTCTTCCTTTAGATACACGACTTGTTTCAGCGAGAGAAGTAGTTCTTTGTTTTTTCTTATCAATTTCTAAAGGACAGAAGAAATGGGATATTGTTGATTGGTTTAGATAACTTTGTTGCTCACGTGAAGAGAGTCCATTTTCTTCTCTTTCGGTTTTCTGTGCAGTAGAATTTATATGTCCACCCCTTTTCTTTGAAATTCGAGCCATTATTAATTAGATACCAGAACAAAAGTAACTATTGTCTTTGAACAAACACGTAAATTTAAATAGTCCTAAGCCATGATGTTTACTTTACACGTTTAACGTCATTAAGGGCATTCGTGTAACTAAAATGGAAGATCATCAAATATAATAATAGAAAGGGAAAAATTGCTAGAAAAAAATCTATTTTACTTTATGAATTTTAGGTTAAAATATGTTCAAATTTAAAATTAACTTATTTTTTTCTTAACTATTTCTACTTTTTTTATTATAATTAAATATTCAAATAAATTAATTAAATTTTTAAATTTTTAAAAAAAAAATTTTTTAAAAATTTAATTATTTGTGATTTATTGCAATAAAATAAAATAATATTAAATATAAATATATTTATTTTAAAAATTATATTTGATATATAAATAAAATTAATTTTTCTAATAAATTATATAAAATTTCCATTTAATTAATAAAATTTAATATTAAAATTATTAATAATTAAATTTTTTTATAAAATTTTCTAATTAAATATTAATAAAAATTTTATAAAATAATATTTATATTATTTAAAATACTAAATTTAATTTTAAATAAAAAGTAAATTATATTTTTTTTTAAATTAATAATTATTAATAATAATTAATAAATGGGAACCAGTGTGTAAAATTCATGTGCACAATGTGCACATGTGCACATTAAATTTTTATGTGCACATATTACACAGCATAAAATGTGCACAAATAATTACTAAAAATAGATAAATTATATATAAAAATGGATAAATTATTTATAAAAATGGAAATACTATGTAATACATGCATTAATTTTCTATTTTTAGTACAATTTGTGCACATAACTTTTGGTTCAAATTTTATACACTGATGGGAACCCTTCAAGCAAAAGGGAGGCTCTAACAATCACATGATTTTAAAAAATTGCAATTTAATATTATTGGTTAATTTAGTAAATTATTATTATTCTATTATTTTTAAAATCAGTTTTTTTGCAAACTAGGATAAAATTTTGCAAGGAATTCATTAAAAGCATTAGTTTTTCTTTAGCAGATTTATATCATCTATTAAATATAATAAAAGAAAAATACAAGAATTATAATTTACAAAATATTATATTTTTTTAATATTATATATAAAAAAAAAATTTTTTCTGAAAAATTAGATCAATTAATATGTAATTAAAAAAAAAATTCAAAAACAAATTTTGGTTGAGTCTTCTCTTTTACTAGGGAAGTCCTCAAATTAAAATTAAAAGTTAAATTTTATTTATTTTTAAATTTAATATTTTTTATTTATTATTTTAAAATATATATTTTATATATTAGTATAATTATTTTAATTCTAAAATTTTTAATTATTTTTTAAAGAGTATTCTGAAAAGGAATATGATTCTTTTGAAAAAGTTGATAAAGAAGAAGAATAAGAGAGTTACCCTTAACTAATAGTTCAATATTTATTTATTTACAATAAATTAATTTTAAATTAATAATATTTCTTAATTTGAAACAAAGTGAAAAATTATGTATATTTTATATTATATAATATGTATACACTAAAAATAATGTATATATATACATATTATATATATAAATTTTATATATTGATGATTCTTATTCCTTAATATAAAATATAAATTATTCAAACAATTTTTATTAAGATTGAAATAAATAATTTAAAAATATTTTTTTAAAAATTATTTTATAAAAAAAAATATTCTTAAAATAATATAAATTAATACTGTATATTATTGTTTTTTTTGTAAAAAAAAGTTTATATTTAATTTATAATTCTAAAAATAATTATTTTTTTTATAAATTATTATAAATTCTTTTTTTATAATTATTTTTTTTATAAATTTACCAATCACTGGACAAATTTAATACTATATAGATCAAATTTTTTTAGTAATGATTGACATAGTATATTACTATGAATTTTACTATTAAAAAATACGAAAATATTAACTTTTAATAAAATCTTGTGAAACAAATTAATAAAATATTATAACCAAATTAGTCTAGTACCTTTTTTGCGTTTTCTATTATAAATATTAGTAAAAAAAATTTTTCGTTCAGGAGGATCTTGAGGTTAAAATTACCAAATTGCTATTGTAATCATTAGAAATAATATCATATAATGCTGTGGACTTGAATGAAAATACCTTTGAACCTGTTAAAAACTTGTTTAATATTAATAAAACAAATATTATAGACGAATTTTTTGAACTGAAAACTTTTGAATTTAACGAAACTGATATAGGATTTGATGATAGTTTGAGTCTGATAAATTTAATGAGTTTGAAAGTAAAAATGAGAAAAGATTAGATAATAATGATAAAGATGACATTGTTATTGAACAAAACAAAACTAATAATTTAACGTCATGTATAATAATTGATAAATAGATGGTAAAATTCAAAAGTGTAAAAATACAAAGAGTTTTTGGACATTATAGCAATTAGTTAGAGTATGACAAATAGATAAAAAGAAAATTTTAGAAGTAGATAGATCTTTAGAAAAATTAGGGGTCTACAGCTATTATTTCAATCACGATTAAAATAAATTATATAGTCTAAAAATTAAGAAAGATAAATCTATAGTGAATAGTATTCTCTGCAAGCGAAGATGTCTCTTTTGTGAAAAACTTTTTTACTTTTTTAGTCAGAAAAATGGTTATTCAAAACATTCATGGAAATTATTAGAAAAAAATATACAAATTGCATGTAATAGACAATATAAATGTCCTGCTCTTAAAGAATATAGTCCAATTTGTGAACTTATTTCAGAAAATATTATAAGTTCACATTATATTTGTTCAGAATGTTATGAGTTGAAGGGGGTCATTTTTATGTAAAATCTGGTAAAGGAAAAAAGCCAGTGACCTATTTTGATTAAAAATATCATAATCAAGATATTAAAAAAAATTTAGAAGTAATTACTCATTAGCTATTATACGTTAAAAATAATAAAAATGAAGAATATCAAGAAATGGTTCTCAAAACCTTTTTATCTCTTTATTTTCAATTTTTAAATGAGAATTATTTGAATAAAATAAATACAAGCGAAATAAGTACTGAAATTTTAAATTAATTACAATTACCTTCTAACATATCCCATATCCTAACACTATCAAAGCTTTCAACTTTTTTTATGATTTAAATATTATCACGCTTAAATAAAATTCCTATTTATCATGATGAAAAAGAATTAAAAGAAGAAGATTTTGAAAAACTCAGAAAATTAGTTGAAGACAAATTATGGTGATCATATGAACATTTAAAAATAAATAAAAATTATCTTCAATTCTCAGCTCATATCGCTAAATATGTTAATGCATTTCCTAAATTTTTAAGGATTTTTTTGAAAAAATGTTTTTACAATTAGAATAAAAAAATTAACTCGATCTAATCGATACAATAAAATACAAAACAAACCTTTAAAACAACTTGATTCTCAGAAAATATACAAAATTATTTCTTTCTTACTTTCAGTATCAGTTGGATATGTTTTTCCCTATTTTGATCTTTGGCTTCCTACTATATTAATATCTTTGTGCAGAAGACCAAAGTTAATTTCTTCTCTTCATGCATTGTTAACAAAATGTTCAATTATTAGACATACAAATCATCATGAACACTGATTAGAAAAACTAGAATGCAGAATATTGATTCTACAAAGCGATTAATAAGAGGAAATAGTGTATTTAACTTGGCTGTAATTGATAACATAGATTTCAAAGAAGTTAGTTTTGGATTTGGTAATATTTATAATGTAATACATAGAATCTCACATGCAACCCTAAGAATGGTATTCCAATCAATATTACTAATACCTATTAATAAAATATCTGAAAAAATTATAGAATTAAATCCCAATACTCCTCTTTTTGGAATGATATTAGGAATGCATGTAATGCAAAATAAGATTGATTGTATTTTTGAGAAATTATTAGAATTTCAAATTGATATAAACAGAAATGTAAATTATAACAAAAATTTAGATGTTAAAATAATTGAAAAAGAAATTCTTAACAAATGCGAATTTAGTTGTTTGATTCTACCTCCTAATATAGTTATTTTAACTTCTACTGGTTCTCCAAATGATGATAATGAGATTTTGCATGTCATACAAATATATAAAGACCTAGTTTATTCTTTGTAAAATAATCCCAAATTATAACATTCTGTTGACCTAATTTAAATATAGAAAAAAGACATTTTGAAGAAGAATTTTTATTAAATGACAATAAATATCTAGATATTTGTGCAGACAAAGCTATCTTTAGAAGATTAATCAAACTACGTACTAAATGGGAAAAAATAAGGCCAATATTAGGCCAGTGGCATATATCTAAAGATATACTTAATGTATTATTTACTATTTTTTCAAGTTACAGAATCTTTCATTTGGCTACAGCAATTGGTATCCGTTTTTTAGATAAACTTTAAGCTATTGTTGACTATAGATCAATAAGAAGAATACTGGAACTAATATGGACTGCTATTAGAATAGCCATTCATATTTATACAAAAAAAAGAATATTAATATTGAAGATATCTTAAAATGAACCAACAGATAAAAATATATATATTAGAGTTTAGTACTTTTATTATAAATATTTTGCAATGTGAAAAAGTCATCTTATTGGAATACGTATTGGTAATTATGAATTATAATATAACAGTCTAACAGCTTTTGCATCTCTCTTTCTAGCTGCAGGCAAAAATAACTATACCACATCTGTCGTTCATTTTCTATCAATGCTTAAAAAATATCTTAATTTAGAAAAAAAACTTCACTATTGTACTGCTATTAATTTGACAAGAAAAAATCATTATCTAGCATTTGATAAAGCTTTAGAAATACGTGAAGTTGATTATATTAAACAAAATATAATCAAAAATGTTATTGATCAAGAGAATTTGACTCTTCAAATTCAAGTCACACAAGAAGAAAGAAAAAGAATTAATTTATTGTTGAATGAGTTTTTAGATCTCTATAATTATAATAAAAAAGGTCGTAAAGTAAATAACAGAATTGATCCTTTATAGAAATTGATAGAAAGCTTGATTGAAATATTTCAAATAGATAATTATATAGAATATGAGCTTTTTAAGAAAAATCCACCATCACAATTAACACCAGAAGAATTAAGTAAATTAAGTAATGCTTATAAAGAAGGATTAAAAAGAATAAAGGAAGTTTATTGTCAGAAAGTTATTAAAACTGAGCAGATAAATACAAAGAGAAGACATCATTTAGAAATAGTAAAGACAGATATAAAATCAATAAAAATTTCAAAAAGACAAAAATTTCTGAAGGAAATAATAAAGGCGTATCTTATTTTACACCTCAACAAAATAACAAAAATTCTCAACAATTGCCTATTGATCCTTCAAATACCTTAGATAATGAAAATCCTGTTTTTAAATGCTGAAGAACAATTACAACTAACGAAGAAAAAAAAATATTAAATCCTTTATTACTTAAAGATTCAATGCCAACTGAAGCAAAAATTAATGATGCTTTAAAAAATTTGTTGTCTGCATGGGATATTTAAAGGGTTAAGTGTTATTATAATAATAATAAAATAACGAAGAAAAAAAATAATTTTTGTGACGCTTCAAATAAAGAATAAATTATAATTTTGATTTTACATAAAAGTCTTTGTATAGTACTTTTTTAAAACTAAAGTTATTAAAAATAACTACTTTATTTTATCTAATTCAATATAAAATAAGCTTATATGTCTTTAAATTTAGGAGGATCTTACGAAAAATGCTTTAAAATTCATATATTTCACACTTTGTATATATATTTTATTAACGGTAATTTGGTTTTAAAACGAATTAGATCAATTCCTTAAGTCACATATTATTTAGTGTAACATTTAGATAATTACATAAGTATAAGTTTTTTACTTTATATTACACTAATTTTTTACTAATAAATTTGTGTACCATAAATTTGTCCGGCGATTGTTACTAATTTTTTTAATTTTTAAAAAAAATATATTATTAAAAGATTAAATTTTAAATAATAAAAAAAAATTTTATTTTTATATAAAAATATATAATTTAATTATTTTTATTATAATTTTAATATTTTAATATAAAATGATTTTAATAAATTATAAATTAAAGATTATTTAAATATAATAATATTTAATTAACATTTCTGTCAAATTTTTATTGTAATTTAATATTCTCTACTTTTTTACTATAAAAAATATAATTTAATTTTTACTATAGATTTAGATTTTGAATATTTTTATAATTTAATTTTTTATATTAATATTTTAAATATATATTTAATTTTCATTTTTATAATTTTTGCTTTCTATAATTATTTTAATTAATTATTCTTTAACAGTTTTTGTTATATTTTTTGCATTTATAAAATATATTAATATTAATAGATTAGTTATTTTTTTTTTTTTATTATTAATTTATTTTATTTTTCATATCTTTAAATTAAGATATTTATTTATATTATAAATCTAATTACTAGTTATATTATTTAAAAATCTTTATTTTTTTGATCAGAATTATTATATTTAATCTTATCAAGAATAATAATAAAGTAAATATATATAAATATAGCAATAATTTATAAAAATTATAAAATAAAAATATATTAAAATATCAAAAACTTTATTTGCAAAGATAAATAATACTTATTTATAAATTAATATCTAATAAAATAAATTATTATAATATCAAATAAATCAAAATTAAAAATTAAATAAATATAATAAAATAAACTATTAAATAATTATTTCTATTATTATTATGTTAGTTTATTAGTTAAATATAAGTTATATAAATATTTGAAACAATAATTATTTTTCTTCATTAAAAATTTTTTTTTTATATGTTAAAACTTATAACTTTAAAAAAAATGATAATTATCAATATATTAAATTTATCATATATTAAAAAAAGATATTCTTGTATTTTATGATAATCAAGCTTAATTCTTTTTAAAATATAAATCTTTATTTGATGTAAATGAAATAACTAATTTTTTTTTTTTGTAATTATTATCAATATTTATTTAATATGAATTTATAATTTATTTATAGATTATATAAAAATAGTAAAAGATTTGAAATAGATAAATCAAAAGAAAATGTCATAATTAAAATGCGATTAAATTAATATTTAATATGATATATTTACATTTTATATTTTTTTTTAGAAATTTAATAATAGAAATACTCTTGTAACTTAATTAAAAATTGTATAATAATTATCAAAAATTTTTATTACACTACTTTAATTAAAAATTTCAAATTTAAAATCAAAATATTATATATTAGTAAATACTTATTATTAAAATTCTTCTAAAATAATCATATTTTTAGAAAATAGATTAATATTAACTTATAAACTAGGCAATAGGAACTATTATATATGTAAAGTAAGTATTACACTATTATATTTTAATTTTTTAAGTTTAAAATTTTATTTTATTTTAGTATTTTTAGTGATTATATAACAAAATATAACATAAGAAAAATCAATTAATATAATTAATTTATTTTATTAACTTTTGTAATTTTTTGTAAATTTGTTAATAATTATACAAATAGTAATACAAAAAAGAGAAAAAATTTAAATTTACTATAAAATATATTTTTATATTTTATTTATTAATCTAATAATTTAATAATATTTTTAAAATTTAATTTAATAATATTAAAATTTTAATTTATTTAATAATATCTAAAGTTTATTTTTTTTAATAATATAACAACATTAATCATATGTATAATATTTATATTCTCAGACATATAATTTTAAGTAATATGATTTAATTTATTAGAGGTTTACTTTAATATTACAAATTAACCCTAATTTTATATAACTTATTAGAAATATTATATAGCTATTAGCTGTATAATCTGTGGCTGACTTTTCTAATAAATCTTTTCTTTTAAACTTTCAAATTCTAACCTTAATCTTAATCTAACCCTAATATCATAATATCATGTTCTAACTCTAATATTATGTTTTAATTTTAATATTAATACTATACTCTAACCTAAATATTATAGTATAATATCTATAGTGATTGATTAACATTTTTTATCTTATACTCTGATTATAATAGTTCTAATTATACTAATTACATATATAATATCTATAGTAATTAATTAATATTTTAACTTTTATATAGAATATAAACGTTCTCTACTTTCACTTTAGACAAAAAATAATTGTATATTCTTAAAAAATTAAATTGTTTAAAGATTTTATAACATATTTTTTGCTTTTTATAAATCAAACATTGACTTTTAATTCTTATTAAAATTTCTTACATAATAGTATAAAATACAATTAAATTTTAAAAGTTATTTAATAAATTAAAAAAATTGATAAAATAAATAGTATATTTCTTTATACTGTAGTTGCTAGTAAATTACTATATTATTAAATGTAAATAAACAACTGATTTATAATATTTTTGTAAATTTTTCTTAATATTATATTTAAGCATTATTATAAAATTAGTTTTGCAAAAAAAAATTTTTTATTAAATAAAAATTTTGATATAATATATAATTATCTGATATAATTAAAATTTTTTATTTTTTATATTATTATTTTAATAATTAAGTATATTAATATTACCATTTTCTTAATACAAATTTTTTGATTTATTATATATTTAAATATTATTTCTTGATTTTGATATTTAAATTAAATAAAATAATTTTTTAAAAAAGAAAATTTTATTACATTTTTTTTTTTTGAAAAAATTATTTATTTGTATCTTTAATTATTTCTAACCTATTATTCTAATAATTGGATTTAATCTATGATTATTAACAATAATAAAGGAATTTATTTCTTTATTTATAAATATATATGATTAGATAATTCTTAACAATTACTTGATTTTTTAAAGAAAACAAAAAAAAGTTTATTTTATAATAATTAAGGTTAAAAGTATGTCTTAAAAACTAAGTGTATTTTTAATATCTAATTTGTGATATATCTTACTTTAATGTATTTTTTATGTTTAATTATTATATAAACTAATATTAGATCATCTTGAATTTTATAAAATAATTTTTAGCATATAAATTTGTAATTTAAATACTTTTAAAAAGAAATTATTTAATGATCATGTTTTTTAAAAACAATTTTAAAAAGAATTTTACTTCAATTTACTTATATATACATTAAGTTTAAAATTAGTTTTATTGTAAATGTATTAAATAATGATAATATAGTTATAAAATTACTTAGATAATAATAATCTATTGATATTTTTTCTTATACAATTTAGGAATATTAAATATTTAACTAAAATTTAATATGTAAATTAAGTAGTAATATTTAATATACTAATACAATTAGCTTCATCTTAAATTATAGAATCTTGTTGATGAAATTCTTTATATATTAAAGTTTTGATTAAATAATGAATCATATTTACATATTATTTTTAATTCTAAACTTTTTTAATATAAAAGAGAAATTCTATTATGTTTATTTGTAATAACTAAATAAAATTTAAATATTTTAAACAAAAAAATTTTTTTTTTAAAAAAA
>CAJVPP010001482.1:0-19706 GCA_910592005.1 Funneliformis mosseae | reverse complement strand
TATTTTATTATATTTAAGTATATTTTTATTGAGATATATATCTATATTTAGTTAATTTATAGTGTAGCAAGTAGTTAGCTGTAGCAAAGTTATTTTGTATAAATAGAATAGCTTTTTGCTTAAGTTATAAATTAACTCAGTTGTAAGTTTATAAGTTTCATAAGAGTTTCAAGTTATAAATAAAGGAATCAATTTAAATCTATACAAACTACTTTTTTCTTTAACGTTATCCTTCACTTAGAATTATTGTGATACATTACACTATCTTGCTATTGAGTTCATTATTACGAGTTCAATTAAATATATCTTAAATTCTAAGATATAATAAATTGCCAAGTTGATTCAAGTATAACGGATACCTGTAAGACTTAGAGAAAATCCTAAGGTCAGAAACTTCAACATGTAGAATCAGCTGCTGCAGCCTTTTAACTTAGACATTAAGATAAACGAAAATGAATCTGGTGACACCATACTGATAATAAAAAATTATTCAAAATAAATTATAATAATATAAAAGTAATATTTATATTAAAAATTCTTTATATTTATCTTTAGAATCTAAATTTTAATGAAACTATATAGGGAGATTAAGTAGTTCTTAATTAGTGTTATAAAAAATTGATATTTATAATAAAATATTAACTATTGAAAAATAATGAAAATAATATTAAAAATAATAATTATATATGCTAAAATAATTAGATTTTATATTTGTTTATTATATATTATTGTGATATAATTTTTAAAATTATTATTTTATTATATTTTATTGTTATTTTTATATAATTCATTATTTTTTATTAATTATTTCTTTATTATTTTAAATAGAAAACTTAGTAATTAGAATTTCTGTATATAAACTTCATATTTTTTTTTGATAACAAAATATACACTAACTATTTCTTAACCATAAATTTTAATATTTTTTTAAAATTTGTTATACTATTTTTAGTATTATGATTATTAAATAAATTTAAAGTTTAATATTTTGATATTATAAGTATCTTTAAGATATGTTTAATGATGCTATTAAAAAACTTTATTAAACAAAGACTATTTTATAATTCAAAATCAAAAAATTTACTTACTTTAAATATGAATAAAAAATAAATTATGATTAATCTTGTTGGCATTAATTACATTTATATATTATATGTTTATATTCAAACATTTTTAACATATTTGTCAATTTCTATTATGAGATTTAATCTTCTATAATATTAGATCATTAAATGATCTTCTCAATTTAGATTTTTAACATATTAAATATCTAAAATTAAATATCTATCTATATAGATATTTTTTAATATTTTCATGTTAAATAATATAAAAAATCATATATTAAGGTTCATTACTGATTTTGCTTACTTGTAGTAATATAAAATCATATTTTACTTAATTTTTAATATAAACTTAATACTGATAATTATTGAGAAATTTAGGCGGATTAAATTTCTATTATTCTAATTTTTGCAATTTGTCAAATGAACTTATTTTTCTTGAGAAAATTTCATATTATATAAAATTTTAAAAGAACGAAAGTGATAAATTAAAATAAACAGAAATAATCATTATGTTAATAAATTAATTAATTTAATTTACTTTGATAAATTTTTTTTGTAACAAATAATGTTAATCTGTATTAAAAATATTTATTGAATAATTAGAAATTAGACATTCAATTCCAAATTATATGTGATTTCTGTAAAATAGTTCTTTGATATCTACAAGAAATATCATAATTTTAATAATAAAATGAAGTAATATTAAACTTTTTTATTATAATATATTAATGTATAAATATATTTATTAAAGTATTAACATGTTGATTGTTAATTAATATTGATTAAATTTAATATAATAATATGAATATTAACTATCAAATACTATATTAATTAGAATGCATATCTTAAACAGTTGTTAAATTATCAAAATTAGTCAATTTGTATATTTAATATAAAATTCAATTCAAATCAATTTTTTCAAATTAATATGAAATGAATTTTCTGATAAAATCAAAATAAAAAATAATAATATATTTGAAGTTAAAAATATTCAAATATAATATAATTCTATTTATTCAAAATTATATTTAATAATTTTATAGTTAAGGTTAAAGACTTAATAATACAAAAATAAAAGTTTTGGTAATTTTTAATTTTTAATGTAAATCTTTTTTATTATTTTCTGTTTTGTGTTTATTATTAAATTAAAATATTAATACCTTAATAGATTTGTTATTTAACTCTCTATAATATAAAATACATTATATTAAGAAATACTTTTAAATCTAGACAAGAATTTTATCTAAATAAAAAAAAAAGATTTTCATAATACTGAATTTTCATATTTTCAATAATAAAAAGAATTGAGTTAATAAATTTAAAATAAAATAAAAATGTTTAGATTAAGTTTATATTAGTTGGATCTTATTTTTGAAAAATGATTAGTTTGATCTTTTTTTTAAGTTTAGAATTATAAATTTGATTTTTTTTTAATTTTAGCATTATGAATTTGATCTCTTTTTTTATTTGATTTTTTTTTCAGGTTTAATATAATAAATTTCTTTTTTAAGTTAAAGTAAAAATATTTTTATGTAATTGATTTAGTAAAATAAAATTAATTTAATAACAATAATATTTTGTTTATATTTTTTATTACTTATTTTATTTATTTAAATATTTACTTATTTTGGTATAGAAAAATTAAGGTAAAAATTATTTTTATATAATAGATTTAATAAAAAATTTAAAAAAAATTAATGAATTTAATATTAATAAGTTTATTTAAGATTTGATTTTTTTATTATTTTTTTAAATTAAATAGAAAATTTACTATTTTAATATTAAATTTAAATTAAATAAATAGATTATTTTATTTTTTTATAGATTGAATTTTATGGATTTTTTTAATAATAATAAGATTTTTATTTACTTTTTTTGATATTAGTTTCTTATTTTGATTAAAAAAAGATTTTATTTTTTATTTTTAAGATTAATTGTAAAATATTTGCAGATTATATCTATATAAGGAATGTTCAATATTTTATTTATTTAACTGTTAATTTTTGTGTATTATTAAATAATTAGGATATAATAATTTTTTAAAAATCAAATAAAAATAAAAATAAAATAAATAGATTATTAATTCATTAGAAAGGAGGATAAGTGAAATATTTTATCTAAATTTAAGATTTAAATTCATTATTCCTAATCTTAAATCTATAATTAAGAATCTAGAATTTAAATTTATAAACAAAGTTTTCTAATAAATTATAACTAAAAAAAATATATCTAACAAGTGTTTTGATGATTATTTGGTCAGGATCTTATGGGTTATATTATCTAAAAAATATAAAATAAATGCTATATCATTAAATTTAATGACACAATAGATTATCAAATAGAAAATTTTAGCAGCTGTTTTATATTATGATAATTATAAAAGAAACAAATATGAATTAATTAAATTAAAGAACTTAATCATCTATATTAATAATTTATATTTTAAAGAAATTAAAAATAATAAGAATATAAGTTTTTATATTATTAAAATTATAATTTATTAATAATTATAAAAATGAAACTTATTTTTTTTATAAGATATTGATATATAATATTTATATAAATACAAGTATAATAAAGAGATATTTAATATAATAACAATAATAAAAATAATAAAAATAATATAAATATATTAAAAAAAAACTATAATAGCTATGATATTAGTAAAATTGATAATTATTTATTTATATAGATCATAATAATAATTATGAATTTAATAATAATCATAATAATTATGATTTCTATTTTTTACAGATCACAAATAATAGAATAATTTTATAATATCAATAGACTATTATTAATAATTTTCTTTTTTAATTTCTAAGCTTTTATAATAATATTTACATCTTATATAAACTATAGATGTTAGCAACTGATTTATTATTTTTCTATATGATTAGATAAAAAGAATTTCTTTTCTATTTCTGTATTATCTATTGATTTTTAAAATCTTAATTTATAAGTAAAATAAAAATTAATGCTAGATGTAGTTGAAAAATTATTCAAGATAAGATCATCATTAATTTAGCAAATTTTACATAATTATAAAGTTGTGTAAATTTTTTCTGCTAATAATTAGAATATTAGCTATTATCAAATATTTTAGGCTCATTTTTCAGTAATTTTCTTCTTTAATAGTTCTTTAAATTAAGCTGATAATTATGACTAAAAGGTAGATACAGTATATTTATCATTTATTTATAAATATATTATGTGGCTTAATTGATCTAATCTTTATTCATGATATACTTAATCTTTTTCTATATAAAAAGGTTTATTAAAATTTAATATTTAAAAAAGCTATCATGAAAAAATTATTGAATACAAATCTAAAATTAACTTTGATTAACTAAACTTAGTATTTAAACATGATCAATATTAATTAATAGATTAATTGATCAGTTTTTAATGTATATTAATATATATACTTATATATTCAGTTATAATAAAATTCTTATAATTTAAATAAATAATTTTGACTATCATTATGAATAATTTATGTTGAAGTAAACTTGATAAATTTAAATGAATTTTACTTTTAAATTTAAACAATAGGTATTAAAAGATTTGATGTAAAATTAATAGGATTGATATTTATTTTAAGATATATTAAGTTTTAAAGAAAAGTCTACCAATTATATTATTGCTATAATAATCATAAAATCATTCATTTTTACAATAAGTATAAAGTTCAAATCTATAAAATTTAGATAAAAAAGACACATATTTATAAGTAAAAACAAACAAAATAAAAATTTAAAATTAACAAAAAATCAATAATTATATTTATCTAAACATAATTTATTTTAATTTAACAAAATTCAAGATAAAAAATCAAAACATATAATAATTACTAATAAGGTAGCATTACATTTATTTATGATTTACTACTATATTTTTAATAATTTATCTAAAATATAAAAATGGTTATAATAAATGATCTGATTATAAAAATTATTTTTCTTATTCAAATTATTTTTATTTTTCTATGTTTATGCTTTATAATTAGAATCTTTGCATTAAAATTGAAAAATCAATTTTACTTTTATACAGACCCCCGCTAAAAGTTTCCAAACACCTTTTACCCAATATTAAACTCAAAATTTTTATGCAAAACAATAAAAAGTTTATATAAATTTATTTTAAATTAATAAAGCTCTAAATTTTGTATTAAGTAACTAATACTTAGTCAGAACTCCTTGCACAGCAATAACAGCTTAAATTTGCTGCGGCATACTATCGATCAAGTCTTCGATAGTCTTTTTTGGAATTTTCTTCCATGCTCTTTTAACATGTCATTCAAGATCAGCAAGATTAGATGGCTTTTTCTTTTGTTCACTAATATTTTTCTTTACCTCAACCCATAGATTCTCAATTGGATTGAGATCTGAACTTTGAGCCAGTCAAGGTAATACATGCAAGTCATTTTTGGCTTGAAATGTCATTGCAACCTTTGATTTGTGAGGGCGAGCATTATCTTCTTGGAACCAATCATCACCATTTGGAAATACTCGCCTTATAGTTAGTTTAACATACTTGCAAAGAATTTCAACATGTGAAGCACCAGTTGCAGTTCCAGTTAATGGTACAATTGGACCTAAACCTTGTCTTGAAAAGTATCCCCAGTGCATTCGACTAGGACTATGCTTTACTGTAGCAGTAATACAAGAAGGTTTCCATTTGTCCTCAGGTTCTCGCCACACTTTGCTACAACGATTCTGTTGAAACTGGGTAAAAGTTGATTCATCACTCAACATAACTTTTGCCCAGTTTTCCTTTGTCCAGCTTTGATATTCCAAACACTATGCAAGACGAGCTTCCTTATTTACAGGTGATATGAGAGGCTTTCGTCGAGCAAGACAGTTTCTTAATCCAAGAGAACGGAGTGTTCAGCCAATGGTATGATCTGAAATATCCTGCCTAGTTTTCTTTTTCCAAAGCTGCTGTACTCCAGCAGTGCAAAGACGACAATTATTTAATTTATCATTTGTCACAAGCTTCTTAAGCCGATTTCGTTGAGATTCCTTAATCAGAGGTGGTCTTCTGGAGCAAAGCTTCGAGCTGGTTGATCCTGTATTACCAAATCGTTTCAAAGTGTCAAAAACAGTTGACACTCTACAATTGACAGTCTCTGCAATAATTCGATAACTGTCACCACGTTGATAACAGTAAAGAATAGCACCACGTTATTTTTTAGTTAATTCTTGATTTCTTCCCATTGTTATTTACTATTTTAACTATCTTCAGAGAAAAGAAGAAAGAGTTTGTTTGTTTTTATTTTGAGGTAAGTCAAAATAATGCGCTTTTTATTATAAATTAACATAAACATCGTAACTTCTTATGACCGCAGTATCATTTGGTCATATGACATAACGATGTATTTATTTGCATTCAAACTTAGTGTTTGGAAACTTTTGGCGGGGGTTTATATAAAAAACTAAAAAATATTTTATAAAATATATAAATTTAAATTTTTATAATTTATTGAAATTTATATAGTTTATATAAATCTAATATTAGTTTTTTTATTAGAAAGATCAATTATATATATATAATATTAATGACTATCATGCAATTCATAAAATTTAAAGACCTGATACAGTTATGATATCTAATATAAAATATTTTACTATATGTATAGTAAAACCAGTTTAAAATTTCAATTTATTTTACTTATATAATAGTATATCTATTCATATTTAATAAATATTGAAGCATTAAAAATCTGCTAATATTTTATTAATCAATATAATGAAATATTTGACAATTATTATAAATTTTATAAAAGTATTTAATTAATAATTTGATCAAATTAAATATAATTATAATAATAATTAGTTTAATATAAAAATAAAATATAAATGAAAGGGTTTCAATTAATTGGATTTAAAGAATAACATTTACATTTAATTCAAAATTATATAGATACTTTAAAAATTATCTTACTAATTAATAATAAAACATTTTATTTAAATATATATTATATTAATTATTACTAATTACCTTGTCTAATAGAAAAATATTATATATAAAAACAATATCTCAAGAAATTAAATCATTTTTTTTAATATTAAATCTACTTTACTTATCTTTAAATAGAGAACAAGTTTTTTTTGTATTACTCTTTTTTTGAAAGTTATTTTATTTGTATTTAGTATACTTAGAAAATTATTAAAAAAGCTTTAGCTTTAAAGAATAAATCTTATTTTGAAATTTATTTTGAAAAGATTAGATAAAAATTCAAGATAAAATTATAAAAAATTTGGTTTAACCTATAAAGATATTAAGTATTAAACTATAATTGATTTATTTAATAATTTGATTTTAGCAATACTTAATATTTATGTTAGTTTATTTTAATTAGGTTTATTTTATAAATATATAAAACAGTTTTTAGAATTTGAATATTTGCTTTATAGTAAAAAAGAAAAAATTACAACAAAGTTCCTTTTATTTTTTTTATCAGATTTATTTTATTTAAAAGATATTAATCATTTTTTTTTAATATAATTCAAATATATTTATTAAGTTTAATGAATATTATGTAAAAAATATTCATAGTTAAATTAAAGTTAATACTTTTTCAAATATAACAACTAATAATATAAGCTTATGTTATTAGTAAGATACTTTATATTTTATTTTTATTAAACTTTTAACTTTTTATATTATAGTGAATTATGATTTAATATACAAAGATAATTATTATAAAACAAAATGATATTCACATAATAAATTAATGCTTGAGTTTTTAGATAAGAAAATAATTAAAATATTTTTAGGAACTGTTTTATAATTATAAAAAGAATAGACTAAAGTGTCAAAAAAAGAATAATAAAAACTTAGAATTATATTATCTTATTATTTTTAAAAAAAATTATAGCTTTACAATATTTGCTAATAGCTTATAATACATTATACTTATTATAATTCAAATTATATGATCATTATAAATTTCTGTTTGATAAAAGATGATATTTATTTATAGTCATAATTATCATTAATATGTTATAATAGAAAGTATTTTTATTATGAAGAATTTTATAAAAAGAAAATTTTTAAAATATTAATTTATTTTAAAATGAATTAAAAAATATAAATATTCTCATATCAAAAGATTTTAAAGATAATAAAAAGATAGTGAAAGAAAAAAATAATTCTAAAGAAATAAAAAAGAATTTAAATACTTTTTTAAATAAAAAATGTTAATTATACTTTTTTCTTTTAAGTTAAAGTTATATTAATTTAAAGTTATTTTTATATTTATATTATATTTTCTAATTGATTATTAATAAAATTTTTATCTAATAATAGTTATGCAATTTGCAAATTACTAAAATTATTCTTTAAAATCAGTTTATATAATAAATTAAAAAAATAATTTAACAAAGTTAGATAGAGAATCAATAAATTTTTAATATACTTTATTATGATACATTTTGATTTTATATATAAATTATATATAAATACTTATGTAATATTTATACATAAATAGAACTTCAGTCATGTTAAACTTATTTTAAAAAACTGACTAGTAATTTAATAAAGCTTATTTCAAAGAATAAAGTTACCAGTTTATTTTTTTCTAAATTTTATTTTTTTAAATGTTGAAAATTTTTAAATATTATATTTATTAGAGTTCTGGATGAGTTGAGTCAATTTACAAGTTAGATAAGCTGAGTCAAATTTAAATCAAATCAAGTTTATAATTTTTTGACTCGATAATTTATAAGTCAAATCAAGTTTGAGTCAAATTAAATATTTAACTCAACTCGATTTAAACTTGATTCAAACTTGACTTGATTCAAGTTGAAAATGAATCTTACTTTTTAAAGATAAACAAACTGGTTTATATTAAATTAATTGATTTATCGATCGATTTATTTTTTTCCCTCTGTCCTGTCTTATTTTTCTTCCTTTTCTTCTTCTTCTGATCCTTTTTCTCATTTTATTTTATTTACATTTTTTTTTCATTATTTTGTATTTTTTTTATTTTATTTTTATTTTATTTTTTTTTGAACTTTTTTCTTATTTTTTTTCCTCTCCCTTCCCTTTTCTTCCTATCCTCCTCCTTCTGATCTTTTTTTATTTTCTTTTTTCATTATTTTTCTAATTTTTTTTATTGTTATTTTTTTCATTTTTGTTTTATAATTTTTTTATTTATTTTTTTAATGTTATATTATTTTATTTCGTTTATTTCTTTTTTTTTCATTTTCTTTCTTCCTTTCTATCAATTTCTTTTTCTGATTTTTTTTTTATATTATTTTTTATTTATATTTATTTATTTTTTTCTTCCTTTCCCCCATCTTTTTTTCCATTTTCTTCTTTCATTATTTGTTTTTTTAATTTATTTTTTATGTTTCTTTGAGAACATTTACTAACGTTCTCTTTTCTTTTCTTTTTAGGATTGGTGTTAAACCTAAACACTACGTCATTAGGATAATAAAGCTTATTTGCTAACAGAGAGTTTAAGTTGTAAACTATGAAAGAAATAAATACGAATTTATTTAAGTTGAAGGGTCAGATTGTCTTTATTGATGATTTATGTTTTAAGAAAATAAATATTGACAAAGATATAGTTTTATGTTATTAAGATTATACTTTATTAATTGTATGATTGGAATTTGTTAGTTTGTCAAGGCGACAATACAGGATATTTATATAAAATACAATTATAAGATAGAGATAATAAATATAATAGTGAAAGTAAATATAACTATGAAAATAAAGATAATAAATAAAATAATGATAAACGTAATAACAATGAAAATGAATATCACAATGATAACTGTGATAGCAGTGAAATTGGTGAAAATGATGATCACAATTTTCCTGGTGATCATTGGTGACGTTAGTTGGCACAATTATTTAGTTGCGTAAATAGATTATCACTAACATCAGCTTTTTTAAGATCTTGAGAACCTACTGGTAAGCAAATTCCTTCTTCTTATTCTTTTTAGATTGGATAGGCTTCTTTGAAAATGTTTACTAATGTTTTTTTTTCTTCTCTTTTTTAGAACTATCTTTTTTTGAAATCTTGGGAATCTATTGGTAAGTGAATTTCTTTTTCTTATTCTTCTTGGATTGAGTAGGCTTTTTGAGAACGTTTACTAATGTTCTTTTTTCTTCTCTTTTTTAGGGCTATCTTTTTTTGAAATCTTGGGAATCTATTGGTAAGTGAATTTCTTCTTGTTCTTCTTGGATTGAGTAGGCTTCTTTGAGAACGTTTACTAATATTCTTTTTTTTCTCTTTTTTAGAACTGGTTTTCTTTAGATTTTGAAAACTTACTGGGTAAGTGAATTTCTTCTTCTTGTTTTTCTTGGATTGGATAGGCTTCTTTAAAAATATTTACTAATGTTCTTTTTCTTCTTTTTCTTTTAGGACCAGCTTTCTTTAAATCTTAGAAATCTACTAATAAGTGAATTCCTTCTTTTTGGATTGGATGGACTTCTTTAAGAATGTTACTAATATTCTTATTGATATTGTAAAAGTCTAAAATGCTAAAACTTGATGAAAAATTATTTTTAAGAAAAAATAAATTTATTTTTATTTTTAATACTTTTTTTAAAATAATTAATTTTGTTTTATTTTTTTTTATGATTTTGATTTAAATAAAATAATATATAAAATTTAAATATAATATAATTTAAAATAAATTTTTTCTTTTTTCAAATATTTATAAGTTAATTAAATTTTGACTCAAAGCTTGATTTGAACTTGATTCAACTCAAATAAATTCAAATCAAAATCAAGTCAAGTTAAACTCAAGTTGAGTCAAATTGAGTTAAATTTAAAATTTATATAACTCAAAATAAATCAAGTTGTAAGATTTTATAAAATAAACTCGACTTAATTCGATTTGAAAAAAATGAGTCAAATAGAATTTATCTTTAAACTTGATTTAACTTGATTCATTCAGAACTTTAATATTTATATTATTAAATATAAACTTTCTATATCATAGAAAATCTAGATGAATATATAAATAAAAATATTATAATTAGCTTAATAAATAAAATGATTCTCTTGTCAATTAATGATAAATATGAGAATAAATTTGATTTATTTGAATCCTATTTATCTGAAGAATCTGAGATAGTTATCATTCTAAAATAAAATTTAGATAAAATAAATCTTATAGAAATCAATTAAGGTATAAGATGATATGTAAATTCTAATTCAATTAATATTAATTCAGAGTAATAATTAGAAGTTTATTTTTTGATTGAATATTATATATATATGCTATAATAAAATACTTCTTGTAAATTATATAGTTAAAAAAAATAGTCTTATTTAAACAGTATTTGACTTAGGCAATAATATAAATATTGTTAGTAAAAAAATTATTAATGAAATGAAAATAGCATATAAAAAAAATAATAGTAATTTAAAGTAAATATATATGATAATGCTAAATTACAGATTTCATTTACTTCTTATTTCATATCAAAAAAGGTTAAATTACATATTAGATTTAATGATAGTAAAAAATATAGAAGTATTGGTCTTAGTAAATTTATAGTTCTTAGATCAGATTGTGATTATTATTCTGATTTAATATTAGAAATATTATAGTTTTAAAAAAATAGATAATCTTTAATACATATAATTTTAAATTATCTATAAATGATAATTTTATGATTCTATTTAAAAAGTAAAATATAAACCTGCATAGAATAGTAAATTATTTAAATCTAGTAGTTTGAAATAATGATTACTAACTCAGAAGTATTGGATAATTGAATTAGCTAAATAAATTATTATGGTTAAAAATTGAGAAATATCTAGGAATCTGATTTAGTGATCACTTTATAAATAGTTAACTTTATTTTTTCAATTGAAAAAATTTTTAATTATATAAAATATATATAGCTAATTTGCTAATCAGCTTATATCTTAATTAATACACTTTATTTTTAAGAATTAATTAATACAGAATTAAAAATGTTTTAGTATAAATAATATATAGAAAAATAAGGTGATTTGAGAAATTTATAGAAGATTAATAATAGATTATATATTAATTAATGCTAAAATAATGGTCAAAGTACTGATTGACCTTAAATTTTGCTTAAATGGTATTAGTAAAATGCTTGTTAAGAAAATGGATTTATATATTTTTAAAAAGTTTAGATTAAAATATTCTGTCAATAAATTGTCTTGATATTGGAATAACTAATACTAGTAAGAAATTAATGGTAAGAGGCTAGAAAAATTTACATTTTTATTTTAAATATCTTAAATTATAAAGTAATACTTTACTTCAATATTTGGAAAAATCATCTGAGAAGTTTTTAGTCATTGATAAGCCTAAATACGATTTAGTTTTAGGAAAAACATAGTTATGATATGTGAGAAATAGAATTGAAAAATATATTAACCCAAAATCAAAAATATATATGTATATTTTGAATAGTATAATGCAAGAAATAACATTGAGGAATCCATTAATTTATTAGAAAGTTTATGAGCTAAATGACTAGATTTAAAATATACAATACATATAATATTGATCAGAATGCCTCAATTGATCTAAGCAAATATTGCGATTCAAGCTATTCTAAAACAGAGACTGAATCTTATTAATTTGAGTTTGATTGACATGTTTAAGTTCAGAGCAGTGATTATTAGCTTGAAATATTTTTTTGCTGAGCTACAATATATACTTCAATATAACAAATAAATTAGTTATATATTAATTTTTATATATACATTCAAAAGAAAACATATTAACTGTTCTTTATTTTTTTCCAAATAAATGAAAAGAAGGTCTATATATAACAATGTTATGAAAAGCTGAGGATTTTGCAATTTTAAAATCTATAAGAGCTAGCTATTCTTGCGTCTTATAAGGCAGATTTACAAGTAAAAAGATATGAAGAATCTATTTGTATGTACTTTTAAAGCTTTCTTGATATCAAATGATAAATGTTAATCACACCTCATATTTCATTTAACTTTTTTCTGATAAGATATAAAGCATGTAATGGTATATGGAAGTTCAGCCAACCTTTCTGTGAAAAATTTTAAGGTATGTATATGTTAGAAGATATGCTTATACAGAAGCAGTTTTACTTATTATGGGTTTTATATTTAGAAAAATGAGATGATTGATACCACTTGAGCAAACAATCACAATCTTCATCAGTTGAAAACCTTTCACTTAGAATCAACAACAGTTACCACACCATTCAAGCATTTAAAAATATTTCATTTTATCTTCGCATATTTTATTCTTAGCCTGTAAGATATATTATTATGTAACAAAGAGCCTCAATTTCTAAATATTTCAGTGAGGATCTCACTATGAATATTCACCATATTCTTATAGAGAAGAATATATACAACTATGTAATACAGTATATTCACAAAAACATATTATCAGTCATCAGACATGTCAGAACCAAATGAAATTTCATATTAAAGAATTTTATGTAATCATAATTAAGTTAATTCATTGTATAGTTATTTATCAATTCTATTATACAATATGAAACTAATTGGGTAAATTTGATAGATCATCATGTGATCTATTAGTTCCTTAAAATGATTTTTCTTTTTTGCAATTATTTGGTTCTTTTACATTCTCAAGAAATTCATTACGAAAAATGAGTTTTTTTTAAGATTTTTTAAACTTAGGGAGAAATATACAATATTAACTATATAAATATATGTAATTTTACAAAAGAAAATAGATTTTATTAGTTTATAAAGTTAGTTATTCAGATGGATTTTTAATAAATTATGAAAAACTGAATTTAATAAGAAAAAGAGAAGTTAATTCATTTTTTTGAATACAGTTCAGCTTTATTAAGGTAAATAGTTATTTAATCAGACTTGTATAATATTCTAACCTACAACACTTCTAATTTATTTTTGTTCACTAGGTTCATTAAGTTTTTGTTTGTGATGACTCACACTTTCTTCTTTGTCCAACTATTTCAAACCTGTAGTAATTCTGTTAAAACTTCTTTAACTTCCTCTTTTGTTGGTGAAATGGGTATTAACAATAGTTCTAGCAAATCCTTTTCTTATTGAGTAGTTAAATGACGTATTTTTTGTTTTTTTGATGATGATTCAGAAATATATTCAATATTGATATCTACAAAATCTTTATGAATTAAATCTGAAATGGTTTGAGTTTCTTTCAGAGTTGAGAATGATTGCTCAGATAATTCAGCAGGTTTTAGCGATCTTTTTCCTGATAATTTGACAGCTTTTTCTATTTCTTTTTTGATTTTTTTTATATTCTTAACTTTGCTAACTACTACCTCTTTGGCTTTTCTTCCCTTATAATTAACAGCTTCTGTTTTTAATATTTCTTGTCTGTATATTACTTTTAATCTTTCTAATCCAGCATTATAACATTTAAATAGCTTTCAACATTTTTCTTAATTCAATTGGCTATTATTTTTAAAGAGCGAATGCTCTAATGGAATAACTGAACCAAAAGCTTTTACTAAAGATTTTGTTAAATTCTAAAGGGCTGTATATCAATTATCAACTAAATGCTTACCATATGACATCATATTATTATTAATAAATTTACCAAAAAGTAAGTTTATTCTCTCTCTTTCTTCTTGTGCAGCTTTTATTTGGTGTTTTAAATTCTCTTTATTAATAACATTACTATAATGTTTTATTAATGAATTTCACACCAAAAGTTTTAAGAGCCTTATCAAAAGTATAATAATGGCCTTTCTTTTTTCTTGTATAGCTTTTATTTGGCGTTTTAAATTCTCTTCATTAATAACATTACCTGTAATGTTTTGTTTAATGAATTTCACACCAAAAGTTTTAAGAGCCTTATCAAAAGTATAATAATGGCCTTTCTTTCTTCTTGTATAGCTTTTATTTGGCATTTTAAATTCTCTTCATTAATAACATTACCTGTAATGTTTTGTTTAATGAATTTCACACCAAAAGTTTCAAGAGCCTTATTAAAAGTATAATAATAGCCTTCTCTTGTTAAATTAATTGATCCTGCATAATATAGTAATTCTTTAAGTCTTGGATATTTTGCAAGTAAAGAGAGAAAACAATCTGTTGATTTGGTATAATTTAATTTACCTTCAGCGTAAAATAGTAGAAAAAATGCCACAAGATATTTAAGCTGCATATTTGTATTTTCAGTTCTAATACCTTCTTGATGAGTTTTTCATTAGCCATACTATTTGTAAAAATAATGTCATACTTTGAGTAAGTCATTATTTTCTTCTTCTATCTATAAAATATCCATTTGTTTTTCAGTAATATTAATATGAATTGCACAAGCAACTGCTAATCATATTAAATCTAATATTCTACAAGTAGAATAGTAATTTACTACAGATTCTAATTTATTCAAAAACTTTACACCTAACATAATAGTAAGATTATAAATTTCATAACTTGAAAAAATTGTTAAAAGTATACTATATATGTCTTTAAACATGTGTTACTATCCTAAAAGAGGTCTGATTCTTAAATTTTTTTGGTGAAGCTTGAAAACTCTATGAAAGATTGCTTCATTACAACAGATTTCTACAGGTTATTCTTCAACTAATTTTAAATCTTCTATATATTTTTCATATGCAGCAAATATATCTTTATCATTGTTAGGATTTTCTCCAACTTTAAGAATAACAATATGTGGTGGTAAGCATTGCATACCAATATTTATTTGTTTAATTATTTATGTTTTTACAATATCACAATCAAATTTATATGAATATTCTATTGAATTATCTTCCTTTTGTTTATAGTTAAGAAGTTGATTAATTAAAAGCTGAAATCCAATTAAAATTTTATTAGCAAATTGATTTAGACTAAATAAGTAAGTTTGTTTTTCAAGTTGTATTATATTATCTTCAATTGATTCAAGGGAAATTGGTAATTCAAATTGAAATACAATTCTTAATGTTGCATGGGTGGTTTCTCGTGTTATGTTATATATATTATCAAAAGTGAATATTTTTTCTTTGAAATCGATGTTATCAATAACACATATATTCCATATCTTATTATTTTTTTAGGCGTAAAGTTAGATCAGCAGCTGACATTCTTTTATTTTCTAGACGTTATTCATAGTGATCTATATGTGTAATTACATTTACAGATTGAAGAACTTGATGTAATGAAGATAATAAATGAGATTTACAACAAAGACTTGAAAGTATTGTTAGTAGCCAAATTTTTACTTTTTTTGGATAAGAAAAGGATTACAGAAGTTAAAAATATGCTAACTTTTGTTATCTTAATTTGATTAATAGGCTTTATTAGTTTTTTTCATGATATTTGTTTTTCATTTACTCTTTTTCTATTACATTCTAATAAATTACCTATCATTCCTTCAAATAAAGAATATAGAGGTTTAGGAAGTACTGATTGATGTTTAATTAAAGAACTAGGTGATTCTAATATCTAAAAATTTTGAAATTCTTTAAAAGATTTTTTAAGATTTTTAGCTAAATTAATACCTATTTATGAGTAATCTTTAGACGTTAAAATTGAATTATCTTATTTAATTTTATATAATTTAAATATTGTTTTTATGGAAAATAAACTTAGTGATATTTTAATAAAATTATCATCATACGTTATGTTAATTTGTTCATTATTTTTAACATCAAGAATTTGCAAAGCTGATATAATAAGATTTAACATTTTTGTTTGTAATTATATATTATTACTTGAAATAATCCATTTATTTATAAGTTTTAATGAATTGACAAGATCCCACTTATGTTTTTCTTCAAAATGACAACTACCTTCTTTTTTACCTTGTCCAGATTTTACATGTAAATGTCCTCCTTCTTTTTCGTAACAATCACAACAAATGTATCTAACTTTGTGATTTGATTATGCTTTTATTATAACAGAACCAAATTCTTTTAATGCCTTACAATTTTTTTAACCTATGCATGGAACTTGAATATACTTTCCTAATAATTTCCAAGAATATTCTACACAAAATTTTTCATGACTAAAAAAATAATAATTAATTTCACAGAATCGATAATGCCTAAAATGAATTAAACTTTCTAAAGCACCTTTTAATTTTTTAGTACCTTTTGAATGTAATTTATTTTGATCAAACATAAAATGGTTATAACAAACTCCTAATTTATCTAGGTTTCTGCCTACACCTTCTACCATTGATTTATCTAATTGTCACATCCTAACCAATTGCCATAATCCACGTAATTTTTCTGTTCCTCTACAACATTTTATTTTTCTATCGATAATATCTACTACTGCATAAGCTGACAAAGCTTTTTCTGCTGTTTGTGGTATATTCATATCATTTTCTGCTTCTGTACTTTCTGTAACAATAGATGGAACAGCTGAGTTATTTTCCCACTTTTCACTACTACTGCTTGTTGATTCTTGAAATAATAAACAAGCAGTTTCAAAGGAATTTTGATCTTGTAAAAAGGTAAAATCCTCTTTACAATCAGGTACATTGTCAAAAAAACTATTGATATCTTGAATGTTTTCGTAAGTGGACTGAGTATTAGCAAAGTTTTCTGTTATAATTTCAAAAAAGTTAGAAAAATAAATTTTGTACTATTAATAGAATATGACACAATAGTCGACCTTCATAACAAGATCCTTTTAAATTGACCAAAGCGTTTAACGTTTAATGTTTATTAAAATGATTTTAAGAACCTAACGAACATTTTGGGTGATACAAAATTTAAAGTTATTTAACAATGTCACACAGTTTGCCTATAGGTGAAGTAAAAAAATGGCGAAAAAATCATAGTAAAAATTTACTGATCAGATGATCGACATATATGGAATGTCATTTGTACCCGACATGTCCGGTGACTGTTATTGTATTAGTTGCATCGGCAACGCTTTATCTCGTAAATAATAAAGTATGGGTGTATATCAAAATGGCATAAAATATTATGCATCATGAATAACTAGTACTAACACAATTTAAAAATTCAAAGCAAAATTTATTGTATATGTATAAATAATATCGAGAAAAGGAGAGAAGGAGAGCTAAGCTAATACAACAAAAGCTATATTAAATGATATTAAAATCCTTGTCGAAACTTAGTACGGACCGGAACAGCCAGAACAATCACATTTTTCATAAAAGAACCATTTACCAACATCAGTGACTTCATCTGCACATTCACCGCATTTACCATTTTGGCCACCAGGACCACATTTACAATTTTTAGGTTTGCAACGGTATTCTCCTTGAGGGGATGCACCTAATATTATTATTTAAAATCAATGTATAATCAATAAATATAAAAATTTACTTCTTCCAATACAGTATTATGACAATAATTGAAATACTTACAAGACCACCATCCTCTTTTTTTGAGTTTGAGACATAAATCACAACCTGAGAGAGGACCACAGATAATTCCGTAAGTTGAAGTGATGAAACTAGCGATGATAAATATCATCATAAAATGTACATTGAGTACTCTGATGAATTTCATTTTGATTACAGGTGATTAACAATTTAATGAATAAGATTTCGTAATAACAAAAAATTTTTTGTCGTCTTCCGAAAGTTAAAAGCATTTATAACCATTTTATTTCGTAATATAACTTACAATACATTTACGTCTCCAAAAGCATTATTTGGTGCCAACAATCATATCTTGTGGCGTACGTTTTGTGTTATATTTACTTGAAAGTTGTCGAAATATTTTATCTTTATCTTTTACCTTTTTTATAGCACATAAGTCCCATTTTGACCTCCCACATTACAATATCATGCCAAAAAGTTAAAATTTGCATCGCGTGATTTAGATTATCTGAATCGTATTTTTCAATCAATAGGATTTTCTTCATAATTAAAAATTCATTTCCGGTTTCCGGTTCATTGAGTTAGGTGCTTGAGAACGCCCTTAAAATAATATATTTATTTTAGTCCAGATAATGTGGGCTTGTGCAACGGATGAATTTCTCACATATCGGTATTTTCCCAAGCACGCTAGTTTGCACCAATAGCTTTTCACAAAAAATAATATATAACCCGCTATGTCTATCACTTTATTCTGGCCGTTCTCACGCACTTCCCTCAATGTGATTGGATAGTACGATCAGTTGAAATAAAGATGTCGATCAGTGTTTGAGCAATCTCTGTCTTTTTAACGGTTTTATTTATCATGACTAAAAAAAAGGACTTTGGCTACACCTTTAACAAGAATAAAAGTACATTTTTGTAAATTTTTTTGTTTTTAGAATAAATTTAATATCTAATAAATTATACGTTCAAAGTATTTACCAAATGTTTTATTTGTTTATTATATTTCAAAATTTATTTAATAATTGATTCGTCAAACGATTGTATAATTAAAGAATTTACGTAAAAATAAAATTAAAAAATAAAACTAATAAAAAATAATTAAATTTTCAATTTTAGTTCAGGATTTCCTTTTACAGTTGATAAATTTATTATAAAACCACTATAAAAAATTACATGAATATCCCGATTATCATTAAAATTAAATTATATAAATTTATTATTTCCCTCCTATAAATGTCCATATCCCATCCATCCTTAATTAAAAAATTAAAAAATAAAAATAAATTAGAAATTATTCAAAAAATCAAAAACCAAAAATTAAATTAAATTCAAGGAAGAATTTAAATCTATACCATAATATCCTCCTCGCTCCCGA
>CAJVPP010001481.1:0-19708 GCA_910592005.1 Funneliformis mosseae | reverse complement strand
GTGGAATTACTGATGTAACTATCAAAGAAATTTCTCGTTCGTGTCTTTATTTAAAATATCTTAATCTGGAGGGGTGTACTAATATTATTAAAAAAGCCATAGATTAGCTCATTTTACTTAATTCAAATATCAATGTTGAGGATTTCATGAATTCTATGGATATGTAAGCTGAATTAGATCAAGAGATAGGATGGATATATAACATTTGGCATAGTGTTAGTAATAATCTGAATTCAGTTTACCTCAGTTATACCAACATCTTAGTTTTATAATAGTTGATTCTGGTGATGATCATCACATTATAGCTATGAACAGATATTCACCGACTTGAGGTAATATTTTCACCTTAATGTCGAGAGCTGGTGATAGAATACTAGCCAATCAATCAGAATAGTACCGTACTTTACTAATCTAGCTAGTCCAGAGCGGGCTGTAAGGTGATTCTCATGATCATCAGCTCAGAAGATTTTTGTTGGGCCACAGATTGTGCAACAAAAATAGGCCAATCATCAGTTAAGTCTTGTGCGACATAATAATTTTTGCATATATATTCAAAAAACATATTAACCTTTATTCTTTATTTTTTTCCCAAACAAATGTGAGAAAATGTGAAAGGAGATCTAGTTGCAACACAGGACTAGCTCTAAAAGTAAATATTGATGATAAAAGTATATGTTATGAAAGGCTGAGGGAGTCATAATTTTGAGATCGTCAGGCGTAAGACCAACTATGTGTCTCTCCAGTAGATCTCTATGTAAAAAGGTACGAAAGTTTTATTTGCATATGCTTTTATGGTCCCTTAGGGGACCGACGACACTAATCATAATTACGCCTTATACCTCCTTATTTTTTTTTCCAGCAAGATATAAAACATGTAGGAGTATGTAGAAGTTCAGCCAACTTTTCGCAAAAAACTTTCTCATAAAATAACGCAAAATAAGGTATGTGTATACCCTAAATTATGTATGTATGAGAGAGAGTTTTTTTTACTATGAGCTTTGTATTTAGGAAACGAAAAAAATGGTCAATATTATTAACTTCAGGTTTAAAGTCCATGATAAATCGGATGATGAAATCTTCATAATCAAAATAGCCTAGCAAATATTGTTCAAAGACGCCATACCCACTATTAAAAAAGGAATGGCAACACTTTATAAGCAGGTTTCTAATGAGATTAAGCTCTATGTGGATAACCCAAAAGGGCTAGCAAAAGCGTTAGAACAAAATGATATGATTTCTAAGCATTTTAATATCGATCACATTGAAGAGGGTCTCATTCTTATATACCTTCAATAGTTAGAATTCTTTCATGCATATCATGTAGCGATATATTCACAATTTTTTATGTATTAAATGCTCTGGCAGTGTTTTTTTATTTAAATAAAGCATATATTATGTTCTTGACGTAAATCTTGAAAAATGTCACATGTATTGATGTAATATAATCGCCTGACAATCCTGTACTACATCTTAATTGCATATATATTGAGCAAATGCATTATGAATCAATATAAAAAAATCTATTATTTCTCTCTGAGCGTCAGAAATCAAAAATACTTTTATATCTATAAACCAGCTTTATCTGTAACTGCAGTCAAGTGCATATTTTTTTGCAAGTACAAACTTACATATATAAAAACCATGTCTTCACAACCCTTTACACCTTCTTCTCTAAGCTCAATAACAGAAGAAGTTTCTTCACGAACAATGTCGGACATTGTTAAGGATTTTAATATGGAGGAGCTTATTGAATATTTGAAAAAGAAAAACTTGAAGCTAAAGGAGTTCCACTTCGAAATTTTACGTAAAGAAGAAATTTCTGGCCTTGCCTTTCTTGATACAACTAAAGAGGATTTGAAGTTATGGCTTGAAAGCTAGTTCCACGACAACACTAGTAAAATTTATCAAAGGTCTCAGCCAGAAGTTACAAAATTATTCCTTGCTTAAATCTCTCGACGACCTGAAGGAAATGTTACGTAAAAATAAGGTCATTGGGGAAGATATAACGAGCATCAAGCAGTTTACTCCTGGTAGGTGATTAATTTTCCAGAACTATCTAGTTAGCCATATTAACCTTATTTTTTTTCTCTACAGTCTTCGAGAATATCAATAATGATAATAAGATTCTTAATTACTGTATGGAGGATATAATCTTAAAACTTTCAAATGTGAAAACTATGACTGACGCTAACGAAGCGACACACTGTGAATTTATTTCATCAATTCTCTATGCATTCATTGCTATAGCTAAAAAACTTATCTCCCAAGATATATTTATAGTGTTTCAAAAGGATGTTTCTGGTGAGAATGCAATAGGTCGAGTGGACTATGCAATCAAAAGTCTAAAAGATCTTTTTTGCATCACTGAAGGAAAACTATGAAATATTAAGATTGGATATGCACAGGTAGGTCTACTATCCACATTTTCGCTTGTTTGCATAGCAAATGATATTAATGATGGTTTATCTCTTAGAATCTGGCGCAACTTGAAAATGCATTCTAGACCAATAAAAAGAAATGAACTTTGGATCAAGCATTTGGAAATGACTATTTTGACTATATCTATGGTATTGTGACCACAGGTATAGAGTGGCATTTTATCATATATACTTCAGATGACATCTTCTCCACAAGTGGTAGTGAGTATCAGATTAATCTTACAAAGTCCGCAGTTAAAGATAATCCTGAATTACTTTGAAGCAACGTGAAAAGGGTAATTGGCATAATTGTAGGGTTGTTGAAGGATCAGGTTAGTGTAGATAGTTTCCCGACTAACAAGAGGACTAGAATCAAAAAATTTATCAAAAAATAATATGTATCACGGGCATAGTTCTGAACATTTATATTTATTTTTGCATGTATTAATAAAAATTTTCTTGCATTTTTCTGAGACCGCGTGATCCTGGAAATCTGGTGACTTTATAACCTATTTCTCAATAACACAGTTTCTATATAATTATATATACTAACTATTTTTTGAATATTTTACTTCTTATATAAAATTTATCAATAATGACATCTGAGCTTGAAGTATTGAAACAGCGTATCGTTGAACTTGAGGCTAAGAATGCCGAGCTTGAGGCCAAAAAAGCTGAACTTTTAAAGCAAATTATGGAGGAGAATACTAGACAAGATGTTAAAGTTGAGGAACTGGAGCAAAAAAATAAGGAACTTGAGACTAGACTTATGATAGTGAAACAGATTTCCTTACCAGTAGAAGAGCAGACATATAATAATAATCCTTCTGACAATAGTACATTTAACTTTAATTCAGTTACTGAGTATCATGAGAAACCATTGGTAGATGTGGAAACAGATAATTCCTTTCCTGAAGAGATTTGCTATAATAAACAAGAACTGGTGACGACGGTATCTACTAACTCTGCAAAGTGCTTTAATGGCAAACCGTTAGAAGAGAAAGATATGGATAGTTTCTTGCTTGAGGCTTATAAGAAAATTGTTAGTAGTGAAATAAAGCGACGCAATAAGAAAAAGAAGAATGAAAAAAATGGGCAGGGATTGATTCAAGAAATCTCTTCATCTGTACCCAAAGAAAATTATGTGACTAAAATTTCTGAGATCACGCAGTCTCAGAAATCTAATAATTCAGATGCATTAGTGTCTTCATTTCATGGGACTACTATGATAGAGATATCTCAATATTTGGCCCAGTTATGTGATAAAGCGCTTATTGCAGAAGAGCACAGATTGGAAGCAAATCAAGAAGAAATATTATGCTGGTACCACTATGGAAGAAATTTCGTATTTTAGTTAGAGGCCTTGTGTGATAATAATAAAATTGGTAAAAAGAAGGCAAGAGGTCTAATATACAATGAAGTCGTAAAGCAAGTTAATATCCCTCGTAAAAAAAGATCTCAAAATACAGGGATGCCACTCTCAGACATAACAAGAGATGGTTTGCGCAAAAAACTCAGAGAGCTGAGAAGATCTACAAGCTTCTCAAAAAAATAGGATTGGATAAAATCCAGTATATCAAGTCGTATAATGCGAATGAAATATTAAAGTTTACTAATGATGAAATCCAAAAGATTATGGATTATTTCTCAAATAAGCCCAGTACGAATTTCAGTGAGGATTAGGACAATTTTATTAACGATGATTCTTCTAGTCAAACTGATACGTCAAAGATGCAAGCAAATCCCTTGGTTTTAGCAGAGGTAAGCGAATCAACAGCACCTATCCCTTTAACCCATGACTTTAATTCTTCTGATAATTCCAAAGAAGTCAGCCCAAGCAATTCGCTCAAAGCTGAGGACGATTACTACAAAATGCTCTTAAAAGATTGTGCGAAGGATTGTGTGTATTTTGATTCTGTCCTGATGAAAGAAACGAATGAAGAAATGCCAGAGCGCGTGAGCCTGAAGAACGATTCAGATGATGATGATGGATATGGTGAATATAATGAATACAGTGATCGTGATAGAGGTTATTACTATCATGATAGAGAATACGAAAGAAAAACCTCCCCAATGATGAGTCCTATTATCTTTCTAGTAACCGTCTGCTGAGCCAGAGCGACGAAGTTAAACGCTAAAGGCAGGAGAATTATCAAGCGAAATCACATATTCGCATAGACTGCCTAATTATCGTATAGGTTATTACTTTGTTTCTTTTTTCGAATCACTTGGGTGGCTTATCCAAAAGAGACTGAATCTGATCACCTGAAATGTGCAGTATGATATTCTTGCCGAATGCTTTGAAGTTTTGCAAATACAAAAATAGGACATTGTACCACAATATGAAAAAAGTGTTGGCGAAAAAAAAATTTGTACGAAACATTGCACAATTAAGGTGGAAGTACTCCAGTTGTGACTATGTATTTCAATGAAACGACTCAGGATTACAAGCTAATGGTATTTTTCGTTCTGAGATTTTTTGAGGATCACGAAGGCACAAATGAAATGGATTATGGAATTAATGATAGGATATTGTATTAGTACAATATATAGGATAGTTCTTGTTATATATTACAGATTAGCATTCAATTCTTGTAATTTATTTTTGTATAGATCGCAGTATCTACAGTTATTAGTTATAACTTATTTACAGTATAACCGTAGTATAGCATTTGTTCTCGAACTTTCCCGCATGTACTCAATGAAATTTATTAATAAAAACTCTCACTGACGATCTTTATATACTATTGTTAAATTAAGGAGAGGCCGTTGATCAGATTTTCATGATGTAATTATATTAATGTAATTTCTTTAAAAGCGTATTCCAAAATTGATCCTGCGAATCATATAAAAAGGTGATGTCCCGGTTAGTGAACTCTTTTATCTGTCTTGCATAAGTAAAACAAAAAAATTCAAACCAATAAAGCTTACCATTATTAAAATCATTGATATTAATAATCAAAATGAACTCACATATTTCCGCGAAGCAATAATAAGGTACATTGGTTTCATTGCTTGACTAGCTTCTTGAGACATGTCATCACAATATTAATTGATTTTCCCACCTCTATAGATGTTCTAAAATAAAACGGACATATTGCTCTTCTTGTTATATATCGGCATTTTGATCTTCACCGAGAAAATCTTTGATCATCATCACGTGTACAATAGACACAGTGAAATTACTCACACGGCACAGCAAAAGTCTGGCGCAGTATATCAAATAATAAGCATCTTCACGTGCTGAATTCTTGATACTTGGCGCAGTACCGTATTGGTGATAAGCAACAAATTTCTTAAATACGAGGTGGGGTGGAATGATGTAAAAATTATTCATAACGATAAGAGTGAATCAGTAATGTTGCATTACTTATTTTTTTACCTCAGTTGCTAATCCCCAATTTATGCTATAGTTTCAAAATTATTTAATCTCAGGAAAGTTTTCTTGCGGGAAAGAATCTTTTACATAGTCTGTACATATGGTAGTGATATAGATAGAAAAAAATTTCGTAGATATGGGTGGGATAATTTATTTCGAAAATCTAGTGTAGTAAAAGAATATAGGGATGTGAATCTTTTAGTTAGTGATAAAAACAAATTAGCTGTAGATATTTTTCGAAAATATGAGAGCAAAGAAATAACTTGATGCTGGGACTCGCATTAAATGGCCTAGGATCCGCGTACTCCCTCCCTCTTTGATAGCATCATACATTTCATTCGCTTATCTAAAAAATCATTTACTGAATAAACAATAAAGCATGCCCACATTGGGCTTTATTTTTTTTTAATCATGTGATGAAATTGCGATCTGTTATCTGTGCAACGAATCAGATCAGTTTCCTCTTCCATCGAAATAAAAGATGATCTATATCCTTTTCAGACATAATCGACTCATGATCTATTTTTCACTCGCTCTTTCTTCGCAAATACAAGTATGACCACACAATCAAATCCCGCTCTCATTGCCTTTTACCATGTTTCAGCGATCAAGGATTGGACGTATGTTAACATAACAGAATATTACCGAGCGAAATTAGAAAACAAGGAATATAGGAATGTATTGGATTGTGTAAAAAAGGATCTTACAAAGGTGGCAAAGAATTCTGAATTTGATAAAACTCGTCAAGAAAAGGCTGAAACGATTCTTAACAATTGGAAAGTATGTTCATTACTCAGACAAAAATTGTATATTAAGAGCTTAGTCCATCAGTAAAGAACTCTTGGTTCGACGCTTAGCGCAAGCTGGGACTCTTGGTTTACGGAAATGAGCTCTTCAACGGTGATGAACTCTTGGTTCGACGCTTAGCGCAAGCTGGACTCTTGGTCTGCAGTGTTCGACGCTTAGCGCAAGCCGTCTATATTAGTTTGATTAGATACTGTGAAATGTTTCTTGCAAGTGCTTATTCCTATTTTATTTTTTAAGGATTGGTCATCGTCAAAGAACTTGAAACAAAATTCGGATGATATATCTGAATATCGGACATCTGCAGGTGAATTTCTAAATCTGAAAAAATTTTATATGATAAAAGATAATTGAATAGTTGTGGCTGTTGCGTTGGTCATAAAATAGGTGGAACAGTTAACAACCGGAGATTCTCAGATAATTAACAACCGTTGTGTAAAACGTTGCCGAGATGTGAATATTAGAGGGGAAATTTCAGAACCGGTAAAAAAGGTAAGTTGTAGATTTAAAGATATTTCTAAATTTGTTATATAAATGAATATAAACCTTTTGATGTGCACATAGATCAAAGCTACTAGTGGAGATGACGAGAGGCGAGCTCCAGAATATATCAATTCATCAGAACGAAGCGTAGAAGATGAAACATCGGGTTTAGCTGAAGATTCTCCCGTTACTACACCCTCTCCATGTTATAACAGAAGGGATGATTCCTTTGATGATTACAACGAAGAATCAACCGAAGCATCAACTGAGGACTCTCCAGTAATTTTTTTTCGTTTTGTTTGACATATGATGTGCACAAGCTCGTTTCTGATCTGTATTGCGATTTGACTTTGTATTTCTTCAGGAAGAGATAGATATTTTCTTCCGAAGTGCTCCTGATGTTGCTAAAAATGTTAAAATGAAGACCAGAAAGCGTACATTAATGGAAGATACTGGAAGCAAAATCTCAAGCAATGGTGCTAAGAGAAATAAATCAAGTAACCAGAACATTATCGTTGACGCTGGCCAATCAACCAGTGATGAGTTCGAAAATATTGATAATCCTATCGACAATCCGGTATATATTAAGGAATAAATTACCTTATGCCGAGGTAAATAGATGAGTAAACATTTTACTAATCCGTATGTTACATTTCAGGATAAAGAGGGTGTAGAGTCAGATGATGTGGAATTTACTGATTCTTCAATTTCGAATGAATCCAAAAAGGTAAATACTAAGTTATCATTTATATAGTTTTCAAAATAACTAGCAAATTAATTGATTTATCAAGCCAAAGATGATCCTCTCGTGGAAGCACGTTACTGAGAAAATTATAGTTGATCGTAGTTCGGATCATGATGTGAGTATTGAAAAAATTTTCATCCGAATATGGCGATAGGTCGTTAATCATTGATCTCTTACCTATAGTGGATCATGAATGGATATAATATTTCCAAAGGCTTTCGTGAATTTCAAACACAAACAGTGGAACTGTTAAAGAACAACCCATCCCTCTCATACGCTACAGATGTTGACCAAATATTGTAGGTATCTTGCCATACAAAGTATAGATTTTGTTTCAATATTTAACTTTATATATAATTGTAGATGTCTCTCTTCGATAATATTTGTGAAAGAAGACAAACCCGAGTATGTCAAATGCTCCGATCAGATCTGGAAGAGTGCGTTGCCTAGACTACTAACCCCCGAAACATTGCCAGTTGTTGTTAAGCTCATGATCTTGGATTATAGCGAGGTAAATTCTGTAATAACTTCTTGGATATTAAGAACATTACTATAAGTACTGTAATTAACAAAAGTAATAATTTGTGATTTAGCTTCTAACGAATAAAGATTTGTTACTAAAATCATGGCATCAAAATTGGGCGAAATGGGACCCCGCAATGACCGAGGAAGAGAAGAAAATATTTGACTGCGTACAACTTGTTATGAGAAACTTGTAAGTTTTAAACCTAATTAAGAATAATCATTGTTATGCTTATGACTATTGTATATTCTGTAGTTTCTTGACCTTAACATCAAATGAAACTGATCAGAAAATGGACGAAGATACCTTCGCTCATAGATATTTACATGTATTGTTAGAGGAAATTTTTAATACAGATGATTATAAATTCGTTTGGTAAGTTTAATGCGTCTGAAATCTTCATAATGAATTATTTAATATATACTTATTGTTTCCTTAAATTTGTAATTCTAGGGCCAACGGAGAGTCTTCAAGCTCTAAAAGCCGACGGAAAGCCGACAATCACACACACGGAAGGAAACCTGATTTTCGGGTTCTCTTCAGCAAAGATAATAAAAAACATGAAATCACCTATGGAGAAATAAAGCCCCCATCTACACCTAATAATGTTGTGAACAAAGCTTTGATAAAACTCGCCGAGTTCATGAAGGGATCCTTAGATGATATAGGTAATAAACCGGGGTTTGAAACATATGGCATACTTGTTACTGGTAAGTTGTTCCTATCATAATTTTACTAAGATTAACGGACAATTTTCCAAGCTAATCAGATATAAATTCAACAGGCTCTCATGTTAAATTATTTAGCATGGATCTCAACTTTGATGGTGTATACAGACTTAACCAAATTGGAAAAATGATCTTGCCAACTGAACATGCCAATTTTCTAACTATTATCCCGGTTATTTCGAATTTCTACAGCTTATCGGTAAGAGTATAATGATCTTTTGTAATTACACCAAAGCATAACTTCTGATTATTTATTTCTTTCATTCAGAAAAGAGTTGGTCGTGCTATTGAGATGTTAAATGCACCATCTACACCGACAAATCAATCCTATCGTAGGTTATCAAATTCGTCGCCTCAAAAAGTTATTTCAGTACTGAAACTCCCGCCTCCTGTAGTTCCTTAACAATTTAGCAAGTTTCATTACTCAATCACTAATTATTTGTATCAGTTAGCTTTTGCTGGCTTTCTTTGGCTTTCTTCTTAATAATTCATTTACAAAAATAAAAGTTTCACTTTTACATTTTAACTGTGCATCAACTTCTTAGCAAAGTGACAAAAAATGATTTTATTATTGTAATGGAAATTTTAATCCGCCTATACTTCAGGCTTTATCTTTTTTTGTGGTGTGGGGGTTTACTGTATACATTGAAATAATAAAAATACATATACCATATCGTGATTTTTGTGTACATGATTTTTCCTTGCTGAAATTTGGTCATGTGATTTCACGTATCGATTTAATGTTAAATGAGCTGTGAATAAATTAGCGTCGTAATTATATTAAGGCTAAAAATATAATGATCAATCTAATGATTGATCGAATAATAAATAATGGTGGCTTAGTTACTGCACGCGCAAAATCTGATTAGCTGATTATCTCGTGATTTGAGTTACGGGAAGGTTGCGAAAAGATTGCGAGGAAGTGCCAGGAACTGTCTGAGAGCTAGGGTGGTACTTGTGATACGATATACGTCATAATACCTGTTAATCACGAAAGATTCACAAACCGATTTATTAATATAACCGAGAGATATGATCTTATATAAATCCTCGTAATCGAATAAAAATGAATTTGGGTTTAACAGTATGTAGTCCACTAAATCGGCTACAAATCTGCCTCCTTAATCAAAGATTTCAGGGTGTTCATTAAATATATTTTCGAAAAAAGTCAAGAAAAAATTTTACCTGATTCTCTCCCACAATTTGATAGAACAAGGGAACGTAAATCCATATAAATTTGAATGGTGATATTATCTAGTATAAGTTGCTAAATAATTGCTAAAATTAATAAAATCGTTATAATCTGTTATAATCTACTAAAACACTATTATGGATTTAGATAGTAGAGCCCAATATAAGCTAGTTTCTGTAGGCTGTAGTGATATAAACTTCGAAGAATATAGAAGAATATTAGAAGCGTTATGTTCTTTAGATGAACGATATGATCATGAAACACCAGAAATGTGGTGCTTCTATATCCGTGATCCATTTAGAAAAATACTTGAAGAGAATCTAAGAATTCTTTCTGGAAATGGATACATTACAATGTGTGGAAAATTAATTGAAAGAAGTAATAGAGTTCATGGTCTTCCATCAAATTACATATATTGTAGTGTATGCGACTTCTTAGTTTTCATACCTGAAAATAGTTTTAGTGAAGCTAATTACTATCGAGATAGCCACTTGAAGAGATGTATTTCTGGAAATACTATTTCGAATGAACATGCAAGAAGAAATGAAATTCTCAAATCTATTGATAGAAGGAAATTTCAGATCTGGCAATATAAACAATACATATTATAAGAAGAAGCTAAAATTAATCGTCTTCGTCTAGAGCTTTTCTCCCATTCTGCCTCACACTCAGAAAAGGATAAGTTGACATCAGTATCATATGATCATGATGCGAATTTCATAGCTAGATATGAAAATTATGCACAATCTAAAGCAACTATAGCAGAAAATACTATGCCAAGTGCTCCAAAATTCGAGCCAGGTTATATTTCATCTGCCAGACAAGAAATGATTTTACCAATTTCTCATCATGTGTTAAATCAAAGATTCGAAGCACTAAATGGGTCAACTCCTCCTCTATTGCCACGAAAGCTTGATGCATTAATGTGATGTAGTGCAAGTGCGCCTAGCTTTATTGATGTTGATGAATACTGGGCTTCTTTGCGAAAAAAATGCAAGGAAATAGACTTAATATCTTTCAACTGAATAATAACGTTATTTATCACAACTATATTCATAAATTATCCATGATATTATTTATTTTTTTGCAAAACGAATAACTACATAATCTGCTTTCAGAAAAATGAATTTGGGTTTAGCAATATGTAGTCTCTCAAATCGGCTACAAATCAATTAACCGCTAATCAGCAAATCCGTATAAATTTGAATAATGATATTCTATAGTATATATTACTTAAGAATTCGCTAAAAACACTATAAATCAATAAAATCAATATAATCAATATAATTTGCTAAATATGACGATTGTTACCTTGGCAAGTGCTATTAATATTAATATGATTATTGATAAAGAAACAATGGCGGTTACCTAAGCCCGTCAGTAATCATTCTGGATATAATATGGAATATTATAGAACATATCTTGGAAATTACTGGAGTGGTATTGATTTCAAAAAATTTTTTGTTAATGAAAAAATCTATGACAAATTATCAATAATGAGAAAGGGAGAGTCTCCAGTGCAGTGGGGATTACGAGTTAAAAGTACTCTCCAATATTTATTATCATAAAATGAAAATAGTATATACCATAGTTTCTGCTTGTTTGCAGGATTTGGTGAAGGCAAATTTGACGAATTATATCATTCTTATTATCGTCTTAAAATCCATAAAACAATATGGCAATCTGCTTTCGTTGTTAGAAATCATTTTAAGTTAATAAAATAAAGCCAACCAAGACATACCACCATGGATGGTATAGATTCGTTGAATTGATTGAAGCTAAGAACATGATGCAGGGACATTGGGACCAAGAATGTTCTGATCCTTTAAGTGATCTTGGATGTGTAAGGGTTAAGCAACAAGCCTTTGATAAATTAAGTATCGGGATTCTGTAAGGGATGAGCCACACTCGTTGACTTCTCCAAGTGAAATATTTATCTCATCTATATATGCAAAACAAAATAACTTAAATCATCTCAATCAGCCAAAAGACACTGTGCTTAGATTGGGAGATGGGACAAAAGTCACGATTGTTTAACTTGTTTAACTGAATGATTCCAAAAAAATATTTTAATTATAATCTATTACTTTCAACTGAAATATAATTTATTTTTTGCGCTATATTCGATATATTCTAGATGATCCTATACCACCTGCAGGATAAAAAACCTGATTTGCCTATTTCAGATTAGATCCTCCAATATACTGTATAACCATTTTAATAAAGTATTTCAGAAAAGTCAATGAAGCAATCTTGGGGATTCTTGATTTCTAAATACTACTATCAATATGGCTTTAAAAATTTCTATACAACAGTTATCTAGCAAGCTTACAGGAATTACAAGAAGAGACCTGAATCTTTGGCAAAATAGATTTAGAAGGTAGTGAGGAATGATGGTACTCCTGATGATAAGAAGTATTTAGATATAACTTCTTGCATTCCTTATATTGACTGGGAATTTGAGAAGAAAAATCAATTATATGTGAGATTAACTAATGTAACATATGATATTATTTTTAAAATATTATACCAGCGAGCTATATAATCATTAGAGGTTCAGATTGGACTAACCAGTTAAAGTGACTACAGAATCCTGAATATTATCATATTGATAAAGATAACATTGAATATCTTATTAGAGTTACAGAATGTGAGAAATATAAAGCTAATTCATAGAGTATAAAATCAATCTGTGAGCGTGTCAGATTATAATTCTTACAATGAAATAAAATGTGTCGCCTGAATTTTTCAGATCATCAGATCCCGAATATTATCTTAATAAAATAATATATTGTCCAGCCACAATGCATGTAGCCATGTGTGATATAAATTAACACGTTTTCGATCCTCGTTAAAGTGTATATGATGTAATAGATGATACATCACAAATCATCTATAACTCTGTGTGACTGCTTGTGCGACAAATCAATTTTCACATATAAGAAATCGATTCCCAAAATATTTTGAATTTTTTCCTTATCTATCTGAATAGCATTTATTTATAAGTATATTTTCTCTGGCTATTCCTACTAGATTTCGATCAGAGTGTATTTGTATAATACTACTAGGCCTTTATTACTGAGCGGTTAGCAAGTAAAATAAAGAAAAAAAGCATGTATATGCATATCCCTAGCGCCTTTGTAAATATTGAGATCTTTAATACACATTTCACATGTTCTTATTCTCTAACACAAAATTTTAGCATAAAGTGCCTTGCATATTTCTCCTATCTCTTTTTCCCAATATGAAGAGAATATGAGAAATGGTGGCATTTAAAAGGACGGTATAGAAAATTTATGTTTAGGTTATTGAAAACTTCATATTATAACGTACATTTTTATTAATATTATTTATTATATCGAATTTAGTAGCCAAGGTTGAAGCTCTTTTATTGCAGGAATCATTTGACACTCTTTGTGAGGCGTTCGTAGTTTATTTAACAATAGAGGATAATATTCTACCTCCATATGACAAAGTACGAAAAATAGTTGACCGAGCGGTCAATTCATCATTAGCGAAACTAACAGATCTTGATCAAAGAACTAAGTTATTAAAAATATTACTGCAGGTATGACATAGATAAGATTTTTTATTTCTGTTTCTTATTTTAATGACGACGCTATAGTAGATGTTGGCTTTAGTTTTGGTATGTCATAGCTGAAGGTCAGGGAGTACTGGCCCAGAAGATCAATGTCTTAGGATGTTGAGGGTTTCTGCTCCTCTTTACTATGCGTAACTATCTAGCAAAAATAATGACGATATGCCTTTATAAAAAAATCCTGAAAACACACGTGTGGCAGGAATTATAATTCATGAATTTGGGATGGGAATAATGTACCGGTACTTTTTTATCACATTTACTGTAGGTGGAGAGTAGATATATCAGTATTCGCAGGCTAAAAGCATTAAAAGTATTGAATATAGATAGAGAATTATCTCTCAGCCATACTCAGGAAGAAATAGAAGAAAATCTTAATAAGTTAAAATCTAAACTCGAGGTAACTACTATGCTGTTTGAAGATTTTTTATGTTTAAAACTAACAAGCTTTTGTGTTTAGCATCCTACAACAGAAGCGGACATAAACCTTTATGTTCACTTAAATAAAGTTTAGCAGATATAGAATCTTCAGATCTCACATGGTGAGACCCTGAAGCAAGCATGATTTTAAGTGATAATTCAGACATCGTGAAAAACTTGAGAAGTAGGCAAAAAAACATCTTCATGGAACCTCGAGAAAAAATGAAATGTGCCCTACCTGATTTGGTTGTCGCTAAGTGTATTAATTTTGTGAAAGTTTTCAATAATACGAAGAATGCAGGGTCTATGAAGAACATACTTCACAATAAAAAATGGAAAGAAAGTGAGACAGATTTAGTAAAAATAATGGAATATATTCTAGGCATAATGTAAGTTACTTGCTTATTCGAAAATTGATGAAACATTACTGTATTAATCACGCTTTCTTTATCAGTAGTGAAATATGAAGCAATTCTGTATTTATAACCAGTACATCCCGCAGTAAGCAGAGTGAAGAGACATATATTGCAAATGTCATAATTCCTTTACGTTGAACGAGTTTGAGCGATCTTCTAAATAGTGCTATTTGTCTAAGTACAGCGGAACGTCAAAGTATAGCAAGTAAAGCTCAAAGAAATTTAGGAATAATTGGAGAGCGGATAGGAAAAAAACCTGACATTATGGGTTTATTAGAGCAAGATGAAAAAATTATTGAGCTATTGTATACTGAGTCATCACGTATTGTTTGTAGTAACTCAAAAAAATCAGACGATGAGGTTAAGTTATAGAGAGAAATATTGGATGGGGTAAGTTATATTAGTGCATTATGTAGACCAGCCAGAAATTAATTTGGTATTGTGGGAATTCAGATTGCAGGTATAACTATGTATCTGAATATTCTTGTGAATGATCTGGCTAGTATACCAAGATACTTCCATCTAGATCATGCAGAAATTCCATTATCCTCTCACCAGTCATGCCTGAAATCTCTTATTCGTTTATTATTAACCCTGAGAAATGTAATGATCGTGAATAAGAGTCTTCTAGTGTAGGCATTAGAACAAGCCACCTCTCATCCACCTCGAAATGTTAACCCAAGTCTTACTGTTTCCACGCTACCATATAATAATTAGGAAAGAGATGCATCGGGTTATATTGCCATATCATGTAATTTAGTATATAAAGCCTATGTATTTTTATATCAATAAAAGCGACCCTGGTGATCAATTTCACAAGCATATATTCATATTTAATTATATATTTTTGTGTGGGTAGGTGTATCAGATAATAAAATTTTTTGAATTTTAGTGAACTGAATTCGCCAAAATCACGTGATTTTTTACTTTTGAATATTAACATACTAATATTATATTACACTAGTATGCAATCTGAAATAGATGAGACCGATTCATTGAAAATATACATTGTCAGGCTCGAAGTCGAGAATGCCGAACTTAGAAAGAAGTTTACTAAGATTGAAGCCAGAAATGCTGAGCTTAAGGCCAGAATTGCGAAATTGAAAGATAAGCAATTGCAAAATGAAATAGTTAAAAACTCATTATCTGTATCATGAAAGACGTGATCATAGATTCTTGGCAGATTTTAGCCAGGGCACCCCTGCAAAATTACGTGAATTTTTTGCCAATCGGAGTTTTCTAGCAGATCTCCTATCTGATATGATGCAATCCGTAATATTGGTGCGTAGCAAAGCACCTTTGGGGAAATTCTCAAAATTTTCTTATAAAATTTCTGAATCTATAAAATTTTTAAAATTTTTTATTAGTTACCTATAGTAAAAATGACCGGTATACTAACACCATCTTTTCACATATATTACTCAAAGCAACTTAACCAGCTCTCTCATTCCATTAAAATAGATGTATGGTGACGTCTTACTTCACGAAAATATCCATTATCGATAGAACAGGCAAGTAGTATTCATCCCGAAGTGGAATATTTGTTAAATAAGGTGGTTGAAAATTATATTAAGCAAAAAGAGCATCAGAAGATGAAGCCCATTACTAGCGACTGTGAAACTTCATTAAGGCAAGAAAATGAGGAATTGTGTATATCAAAGCAGGTATTGGAAAAAAAGATTGAAGAGCTTCTCGAATTGCAAGAGCAGTATAAGTCTCGTGAGGTAGCCATGACCAGGTCTTTGGAGGAGAGTGGCGGGAAAGTCAGCCAATTATCAGATTCGGTAGCTTTTTTCAAGAGTATAATTCCTGATACAAAGGAAGCCATTGCATCAGCAGAAAAGTCCATTGGCATGTTAGAGAATAAATGCCGGCATCTGGAGGATATTATTTCTGCTAAGGATAGGAAAATTATCGCTCTTGTTGATAGGATCTCTTCCCACATAAGATATAATGATATAAATATAGAACCGGAAGTATATTCCAGCATTGATGAAAGGAAATTATGGATGAAGAGGCGTGGCAAGTCCAAATATGACCTAGAAGTCCAGAAAAAATATACATTTCGTCTCACTTCATCAATAGCTTTGGGGGAGGATTCTATTCATTAGCTGAAGCAGTTTTTTCCAAAATTTGGTCCCAGCCGAGACGTATCCTGTGTGGATGCTCGCGAGGTACAGTTAAATCAAAAACAATGAATTTTTGCTCACATAATGCCTTATCAATAATCTTAATCACACTACGCCAGTCATTAGCATATTGGCGCACAATTCTGCTCAGCTCGTCCATAGTGCACAACCCATTGAATAGGCAGATGTGTAAAAGATTCTTTCGTATTATTTTTGGGCAGTCAAAGTAACTCTGGGATACATATATCGAACTGATGTTGTAATGGCGTCCCTCAAGAAAATAAGGAATAATTTTCTCCTGACTTTCTTTGGGTCGGCACATACATCTTCGAATATAGCTACTGTACCCCTGTCTGGAGAGAATGAATCTACCTTAAGGATCTTATCAGACTTCAAAGCTCAGAATGAAATATTTTCACAATATGGCTTTCGACTATTAGCAATTATTTGATAGGCCGATTTGAGATACAAATATTTATCCTCCTTAAAATTGTGGCCAATCAATAGTATATCATCATTCTTGATATAGCGTGTTCCTTCCTTCTTCCCATTAAACATTCGATAGAGCTTAGTTCTGAGCATGAGATTAAGAACCTCATTACTTTTTCCTGTATTAGTACGGCCAAAGATACCCAAAGTGAAAGGCCATTGGGGAACACTCGAATGTCCATTATATTTTTTGGCATCTTTAATCTTGTTGATATGATATACAAGCCTTTCAACTAGTTCAAGTTTCTTTATTTTCATGTCGAACTATTACTAATGATATTCTAAAAATAATCTTACAAATTTGCATGACGGCCGTCATGGAAAATTGCCAAGAAAATAGTTCTCTCTAACCTAACAGGGAGAATTATTCAAGAACCCTTTCTCGATTAGAGTATGTCTGATAAAGGACAGGAGATCAGCGGTATAGAGAATTTCAATAAGGCATATACCTTGGTTCTTGCATATATCCTGCTTCTTCTGATCACGAATCTTCTGTGTTTCTAAACTTTCATTTTCCCGATGATACAGACTATTGTGATGATAGTGTTGGGGACCCTGGTATTCGAATGCAAAACGCAATTCCTCATTATATCCATCGAGTTGCATTCCATCCAAAAAATTTGGCCTGCGTGATGGGAATTTCTTGCCTAGCAGATCCTCAAAAATGTATCGGCAATTTCTTTCACTAGTGTGATGGCATAGCGGACACCATTCAAATTTTTTCATGATATATTTTAGTGGATACTCCCATTGATGCGCACCATTTTCACAAGACCAAAAATAAACATTATGACCATTTACTCGCCCAGTTCTTCCTAGGCATTGACCACCACGTTTTTCAGCATATTGGTGGGCTTCAGTTAAATTATCATCAGCAACTTGAACATAATGAACAAATGCAGTAGAATGATATTTTCGCATAAATTTATCGGGTGGATACTCTATCTTATTGGGTTCCTCGATTACTTAGAGTTCCTCATATTTAAAGGGCCTTTTTGGATTCCGTCCGATCAAATGAGCAGTTGAATCAATAGGTCCATCCTCGAGATAATACAAGACTGGTTGTGGTGGATTCCTTCCGATAACTACTTTTTTGATCTTATAAACACGCAACGACCAGTACGGATCAGTTGCTCTATGCTGGTGATCACCTTCTAACTCGCCCGGTTTCAATAGGTATCTAATAGCTGTGCCCTTTTTTAGCTTTATCTCTTTGTGTTTCCCGATTGCCCGCTTGGCTTTACTAGAAGGTTGTGATTTAACTTCTTCCAAAGTCATAGCATGAGTTGGTGTCATTCCGATGAGGCGAGTCTTACTATTATTCATGAAATCAATGTACTTCTTAAGAATTTTATTCCATAACCTTAACCGTTCCCCTTCAGCCAATCGCCCTTCTATAGCATATTGGACCTTATATGTTAATTTTGCTAAATTTTTCTTGAATGCTTTAATCAAAGCTATGCTCTCAAAACTATAAAGGTCAACAACACATATTGTGACATTATACTGTTGCATCCCTCGCGCAAATGCACCTTGAAACGAAGCATTACCATCAGTCATTAACAATGTTGGCCACGTAAGAGGATTAGAAGGATCCTCATATATTTCTTTGACTGCATTCCAGATCTCTAAACTATTTCTCGATGTTAACGAGCGCCCATCCTTGAAACGTGTTGCCACATCTATAACTAGAAAACTACAAATGAATACCCTTTTACCGTCCTGATTATCGTGAATGTGGAACAAAATATCGCACTGGTGAATCTTGTTTGGAATCTTAATCTTTGAAAAACTTGCTTCGGCTTTGCATGGTAACGGCTGTTGATAGATTTGATAGATATATTGGTGTTTTAACCATTTTGTGGTATCCTGTAATCGAAAAGAATATCCTTCTTCCTGACACGCTTTATGTAATTTTTTTGCATTGGAATGAAAACCAGGTATATTATAAAACAGAAGTCTGCAGACTATACGAAGCTCTTCATCGGGATCTATCACAATTTGTGGCAGGCTCATTCTCGAGATAGGATTATTATGATAGTACTATAAATTAGGATGAAATACCATGCTTGATCCGGCATATTCACAGCTTTTAGATACGAATCAGGAGCTTCGTAACGAGCTTCGAGATGAGATTTCTATTAATAAGAGTTACGAAAAAAAAATTCGATCCCTTGTAAAGGAGCTTGAGCAATGCTATTGAACTATTTCATTACAGGATAATACTATCATAGTTCATGAGAAAGTGATAGAGAAATTTAAATTGGAAATATCTGATTTGCAAAAACAGCTTAGGATCTTACAACGAGATAAAAAATTCAAAGATGAGGTTGGGTCTATTCAAGATGGCCGAATCATAGAGCTCGAAAATAAGGTTGGGAGTCT
>CAJVPP010001480.1:0-19720 GCA_910592005.1 Funneliformis mosseae | reverse complement strand
AATTAAATCCTGAATTTCAACGCTTTGTTATTAGTGATTTGTACGTACCTTCATCTATACATCGCGAATTGGGTTTACCTTTACTTGATTGGAGAAAAAGATGGATCCGTAATACATTAGAAGGTATATTTTGATTGGGTATTTCTGTATCTAATATTCACATATTCAAGTTTACATTATAAAGAAACTTTTTAAAAAAAAATTTGCAGGGAAATTCTTAATTGATCTAGGCTTGCCGGAATTTCCTGCACTTCAACAAATTCTAGAATTGGCAGCACCTCCAACCGATCCTAACGTTCGTAGCAAAGCCCTTAAATATTTTATTGATAATTTTAATAATAAATATTCTAAAGATTACGATGTGGAAAATGTTAATGTAGCATTTTTACCCTGTATGGATCCAAGCATTAACGCAAAGCCTTTAGAGTGTTTTATCAAACCTGAATGTTCAATAATGAAATTCAAATCAATACGCCAAGATTTACGGTTTCAGGTGGAACAATTTGGTGTTCGTCATTATCCTAGCAATGAAGAACTCAAAAATTGGTTAATTGAGAATCCACCACAAGATGTGGATAATGCAAAAAAAATCTTTGAATATTTGGCTTCACGACAGGGAGACTTTGATTGGAAGGTTATTTCTAATCTCAATTTTATCCCAATTCAAGATAAACTTCAACCTGATACAATTATTCGTGCAAATCCTTGTAGTTGTTTCTTTGCCAAAGCACAAGAAGGAAGGTATATTTGTTTCATTTGATTCACTTCAATAAAAGTTATTTCCTTATCTATGAATCGTTTGGGTTAATATTTTTTAAAATCTTTTCAGTCTGGATGATTACTTTACATTAATCGATTTTGGACAAAAGGCCAATAAATTTCTCCAAAGTTGTGGCGTAAAGAACCAGCCACTACCAGCAGACCATGCCAAATTATTAGTGAAATCATCAAGTGAAATTTGGAATTCGATCGGGGATGCCGAAAAATATTTAATGATTTTAAATAGGATTGCCGTTGAATATGATTATAGTATAATATACGATCTAGGATTAGTTATGGAAATGAAGAAAGCGCCTATTCTTGTAGCCGCACAGATTGGCAAATATTGCTTGGCTTCAGCAGAAGACATTTACATAAATGATGACCCGGAGTATCAGCAAATTTTCAAACCATTATTCGCTCCAGAAGAAGATAAATTGAAATATTTGTATACAGTACGTTACTTTTTTTTTATTTAATTAATTTTTAATTTATTATCAATTAATTAAATGATCATTTTGATTTAGGCTTTGGGAAGTAAATCATTACGTGCATCTGTTTCAGAAAATATAAATCCAATTGGTGGGGAACAAGAAACCAAGAATTCCCGAAAGCTACAAGAAACGATCATGGATAGAGCACATTTGTTCTATCATGAGTATCAAAAAAGTGAGATAAAAAGAGATGTGGAATGGCTTATGAAGCTAAAAGTTAGAGAAGTCCAACAAATAAAAGCAACTTACACATTAAAAACAAAAAAAGAAATCAAAACCGAAAGTAAATTCGTTACTGCTTGTATCAAAGAGAAAATGAAGCAATCATGGATACTTTATATAACACCTAATTCGGAAATTATCGAAATTTCTGAACGTCTAGCCAGAAATATTTATGAAGTAAACAAACGAAGGGATGTCATTTTTCTCAACATGCTTTTAACCACATCTTTATCGAAATTGGCAAATATGTTTCCAATTGATTGTATACCCAACTTGCCTAACTTACGCACCGTCGAGAATTATGTGATGAACAATGACATCCAACAATCCACTTTAACTCCTGGAGAACTGCAAAATACCTTACAATCAGCCATTGATGCTTGTCGCTCTAACTTGGGAGGGATTAACAATCAAGCTATGGTCCAAATTGTCAAAGAAAATCAGCCGAGTTACTGCGACATTATTCCTGGTATGAACGATATAGTAACTTAATTATATCGATTTTCTCAACATTGATGTATTTTATCATTTTAGGTCATTTATTATACTATGTTGGAACTTCACAAGAGGTTAAAATTTACGTTCCAATAAATGCTGTTACCTCGACAAATCTATTTCAAACACATAGTGCTCAACTGAATCGTTTTTTGAACGTATTAAAACGACTTGCAGAAGTTTTTCAACTCGCATCAGAAGTTATTCATATATTCTATGACACTAATTCAAGTTCGGTTGCGTTTAACAGTAAGGGAGCATTGTTCTTCAATCTAAAATTTTTCCTAAAATCACATGATGATGAGTGTGAAATTGGGAACACTGGTAATGCCATGACTTACTGGTTTTTGACATTTTGTCATGAATTGGCACACAATATTATTTTTGTTCATAATTCTAAACATGAAGTAAGTATCTTTTAGGGCTTAATATTTGATGGTTTGTAATAACTAGTCTGGTTGATAATTTTAATTTCCATTTCCATTAGTTTTACTTTTCATCGTTCGCAACTATTTATATGTCAAGTTTCCAGGAGATGATGAATAGGTATAATGTTAAATATAAATAAGTTAAATGGTCATGCTTTTATTATTTCCGTATGCAGTACTACTTGACGTGTTTTTTGATTATATACAAGCTATTTAAGTTTTAGTAAGTAAATTATTTTCAATAAATATTCGATCAATATTAAATGCTTAGAAATCATTTATTTATTGTAAAAAAGGGCAAATAAAATTATAGTTAATAGACAAGTTCATGATTTTATAACTTTTCTTTACAAAATTCTCTTCTCTTAAATTTAAGATTATTTGTCTAAACCTATTTTTGACTTGCAAACATATCTAAACCATTATTTTTGCTAATCTTTTACTAAGTTTTGATAATATTGTAATTATTTATCTCTTTAGATTTTAATATAGGTTTTGTATTTTATTATTTAGATAATCTATAAAACTTCTAAGTATTATTACCATTTTTGCATTTAGTAAAGTTTAGTGGTAATTTATATAGATCATTAAACTGCAAATGAATCAGCTTAATTAACTTTAAAAATTACTGTTAAATGTACGCAGTTTCAGTTATAATGTTATTATTCACTTTTATTTATCATTTTTATTTGACTGTAATTTTTATTTTACTGAAAATTATAAAATCTATAGTAATAGGATTAGACTTTACATTCCAATATTTTTATTGCTATAATATTCTAAATAATAAAATCAGGTGATTATCATATCTATAAATGTTAAATTTACTTAAAATTTAAACCTAATCTTTAAGTTTAATAATAACTTGATTAAACTAATTTTATGATATGAATGCAGTTTATTATTATTGGTTAACTAAGCTTTTATTACTTATTAATAATTTTTTTACTTATTATCAGAAAAATTTTGAATTTAATTATTTTTGTATAACTGTAAGTGATTTACAAACTTATTATATTCATGTTAATAATTAATTTTGAGCATAAAATTTTAAGATGCAAAAGATTAATAATTAAAATATTATTTGTTTTTTTATATATTTATTTGATCTTTTTTTAGATTGATAAATTTTACTTGAGATATAGAAATTAATTAATTAATAAAGCAAATAAAAATATAAAAATTTGAAAAATTATTTTATTATTAATATATTTGTAATATTTATAATCAATGAATTTTTAACATTATATATAGTTTATGCTATATAGTTATTAATATCAGGTAATTTTACTTTATATAATATTAGTCTTAAAAAGGAAAAGTTAGCTTTATACAGAAACTATAGAGGTCATTTTTATATATTAATATTCAATATCAATAATAATAATAATATTAATATTAATATCAATTTTAATATCAATTTTAATATTAAATACTAATAATTATTTATATATAATTTTTTAAAAAAAATTAGATAAAATAATCATATAAATAAATAAAGAAAGTTTTTTTATAATTTATATTATGTAATTATGTAAAAAAAATAAAATAAAAAATAATGATTAGTAATTATAATGATTATAATTACTAATATTTAAAGTAATAATAAATTTTAACAAATCATAAATTTCATCAAATATTTATGTTGTGATAATGAAAATTCTGTTTTATTTGATAATTCTAGTTGAAGGAATAAAATTATCTAGTTTAAAAATAAAATTAATAATAAAATAAAAAAATAATGCATTAAAAAAATAATTTTAGTTATCTATATTCATCACTGATTAAAAATTCTTTAAAATATAATCAATTTAACTTAAAATTACTTAAAAAAAAATAAACAATTAACTAAATAAATAAATAAAATAAATAAAATTAGTAATTAGAACTAATTACTAAAATAAGAAAAAGAAAAAAATAAATCAAAAAAATTAGTTAGTTTATCTTACTATAAATAATTTTGCTCAAAAGTTTTAACTAGTTCTTAACTTAAGAGATAGAATTAATCTAACTTAAAATTAATAATAAAAAAAAATAAAATAAAATTATTTAATCAAATAAAAAACTGATAATTAGTTAGCTTATCTTTTATTAGAATAATAAACTAAAAAACTTTATTAAAAAATTCTATCTAATTCTTAGTTTAAGAAAAAAAATTGATCAAACCTAAAATAAAAAATAAAAAAAATAAAAAAAATTTAATCAGTATACTTTTATTATAATAATAAATCAGATAGTTTTATTTAAAAGTTTTTCTAGTATTTGGTTTAAAAAATCCAAAAAAATCCAAAAAAATTTATTAAAAAATAAAAAAAATAAAAAAAAACTAAAAAAAGAAATTATTCATTTATTAGCATATCTTACTGTGATAATCAAGTGACTTAAGAAAGAGAACTAATTGAATTTAAAATAAAAAAAATAAAAAAAAAACAAAATAAAAAATTTAGTAATTTTTGAAATTAAAATTTTTTTAAAATTTTGATAAAAATATACATTTCTATGATATTATTTTAAATATAATAAAATTTTATAACACTTTTTTTATTTTAAATATTACTTCACTTTTTCTTAAATAATTAGGCCAATAAGATTTTTAATAGTAATTTTAATTTAATAATTAATAGAATAAATAATTATTATATTAAGTAAATTAAATTTGATTTTTAATAACTAAAATTTATTTCAAAGTATCATATAAGTAATTTTATCTAATAATTTTAAGCTAATTTTTTAAATTTTTTTTTATTATAGTAAATGATTTATAAAGAAAAATTAATGTAAGATTATAAAGTCACAAATTAAATATAAATAGCTTTAAATTTACAGATAAAAAACTTATTAATATAAGTTAATTATATTTATATTTTTTATTTTATTAAACAAAAAAAAGAAAGATAAAATATTATTAAAAATAAAACTTTTATAAAAACTTATATTTAAAATAATAATTATTTTCAAGTAAAATTATATAATAAAAATTGCTTAATATATAATATTCTATAATTATAATTAATTATAAAAAAATCTAAATAAAAGCTTATTTTCTAAAAAATATTAATCATAACTTTTAAAGATATAATAAAAAGTAAATTGTAAATTACTGTAATTATTTAAGTGATTATAAGATGACTAAATTATTATAAATAAAATTAGTTATATTAAGATTAATAAAATTATAAATTTTATTTAATTCAGCATTATCTAATATTAATAAATATTTCAATTGGAATAATGTTTATTTAACAGTAATTAATATATTTTATCAAATATGCTAAATTTTTTAGCAACTTTATTATAATTTAGATAAGTTCATTATCAATTAAATTTCTATATAAATTCTAAAATAATTGATTTAAAGAGATTAGTTACAACTTAAATTTTTTTTCTTATAATTAAAAATAATATCATATTAAAATATCTCATATACTGTGATTACAAATGATTTGTTTTTTTACATATATACAAGATAAAAAAGTTTGAAATATTATATCAAATAATCAGCCAAATTCAATAGTATATAGTGGAATAGCTATTACATTAACTAATAGATTAAAAAGAATATTATTTGTATTATATTAAATTTAGATAATAATTCTGGTAAAAATTAAAATTGTAATTTTTTTTAAAATATTTTTAGCATTTTTTATAATAAATTCTAAAGGTTAGGTAGTTGAAAGTAATTGTAATAAAAGAGTTAACAACATTTTTTTTAGTTAAAGATTCTTCTTTAAAACTCTTATATTTCAAAATTAATTTTTGAAAAAGTAATTTGTTATCATAACTCTCCTTTTTTTATAAAATAATTTGTCAAATACTTTAAATTTTGCAATTAAAATTATGTAATTTCTATCTTTTTATATAAGTTTTATATTTATATTACTATATTTTTATATATACTAGCAAAATTAATAATGATATTTATAAAAATTAAATAAAATACATATATTACTTTCAAATATTAAGGTTAATTTCTGACTGGTTATAATTATGAATCTAGTTACTAAAAATTAAAATATATATTAAAAATAAAATATTAAAAGAATATTATCAATATATTTAACTAAATATTATATAAAAATATTTTTTTTTTACCTATTACAAATGTTTTTTATTTAGTTTTTTGTTTATATTAAATATATTTAAACTTTTAGTATCAAATTATTAATAATCAAATTAATTTATAATATAAATAAATTTTTTGTATAATAAGCAGTTAACAACAAAAAAGAATATTATTAAATTTTTAAAATTCTGATGATATTTAATTCATAAATAAAGTTTAAATTAAATCTTCAAATTTAATAATATAAATATTTTCATTAAATAAATAAGATAGATATTAAAATTATATTAAAGTTTATACCTTTCTCAAAAGAAATATTTGATCAATTATTGATCAAGCAAAATAGCAATATTTGTCAGTACACCCTCCTACTGTTATGCTAAACAACCTCATTCTCAGTGTTCTACCCTTTCTAATATTAAAATAGTTATGCTTTTTAAAATAGTATTCATTATAAGAATATACTATACATTTTAAAATAAAAGTAATAATGCTAGGATTAAATATGTTAAGTATGTAAAATAAAAAGTTATTTGTATATTATAATTTAAATATTAGATTATAATCCAATGATCCCTTAGTATTTATTAAAGGAAAAAGAAATTGCATATTGAAAGTATTTTAATTTAATTTGTTTAAATATAAATTTTATAAGAATTTTATTTTACTTTGTAAGTCAATTTGTTTAAGTGTTAAAAGATGAGAAATTTCAATAAAAGAATATTGTTCTGTATTAAACATTATTTATTAAATCATAGATATAACAAGTAAATTATATTGTAAAATTTCAAAATCATATAATTATAATTATAACAATTAAAATTGAGATCATTTAATTCAATAAAAAATTAGATGTCAAATTCAAATTCTTTAGAAACGTAATCTATTATTATACATTATATTATAAAAATTTTATTATTAAATTATTTATATATAAATCATCAAAACAAATGAAAAAGAATATTTACCATTGAATTTAACTTTTTTTTTTAACTTCATTATCATACATCAGATTAGCTTCCAATTTTCTTTTACCTTTAAATAAATAATTATTAGTAAAAGTAATTTATTAGTTATTTTTTCAAAAAAGATTTATCAAGCCTTAAAATAATTCTTTGACTCATTAAATTTCTTGTAGATTCGGCGGAACTTATCATTGCACTTAAAGGTCTACTTTTTATAAATTGCACCGGGATTATTTTCTATAGGCCCAATATCTGGCGAATTTACAGATATAGTTACACCGTATCTTTTTGAATAGAGATCAGCAGTGGGTCTTCTGTCTGGATCAGTATGCCAGCATTCTTGCATTATTTCAATGTAATCTTCAAGTGCATTTGTAACAATTGGAGGGCGGAGTCCATAACAAATGTCAATAATAAGATCTACGTCATGAACACGATCCAAAAGGGCCTTCTGCCTGTCAAAAATTCCCACATAATCATACCAAAGCTATACACATCTGAAGCTTTAGTATATTCTTGCCTTTGAAAAATCTCCGGTACAACATAAGGAATAACCCCATAAATCTCATTATCGTCTGCATCTGATGATGCGGTTGATGATTTACTTAATCCCAAATCACCTGTTACACATTTTGGTAAATGACTATAAGCATAAGCATTATGAAAAATGTCTCCACTGTGAAAATCACGGTGTATAATGCCAGCTACATGTAAACTTCCAAGTCCGTTTATAATATCAACCAATCTTTTTGTCTTAAAATCCCAAGAAAGTTTAAAAAAATATTTAGATATGTAATGTGTCATATCCGATTCATAAATGGGATCTTGAGTAATTCCATAATAACTATTAATTTTATCAACTATTTTATATTTAGAAGTTAAAGAAATTTCTTAATACAATCTAAGCTGAAATAAAAAATTTATCAAATTATTTATCTTACGTTTATATTTATATTCAAAATCAAAATAGGATACCGTTATCGTACCTCATTTAATTCTTTAGATTTGATGATTTTAGAATTGTTGAGTTTCTTGAGAGCAACAATCATACTAGTACCATCTTTATACATTTTTGCTTTATAAACTTTACTAAATCCTCCTTCAGCAATAAATTCTACGCCTTTGAATCTATCATATGGAATAATAAATTCCAATCGTCCAGCATGTTTAACACGATTAGTTTGTGTGAATCTTAAAAAATCATCAATAACTTTATTACCGCTTGATGCAATTATCCTTGTTTTATAGCAAAAACGACAAATCTGATGAATTTCAACAGAGGGTTTTCTTATTCGATTACATTTCTTATACTTGAGTTTACGCGTAGGTTTAAATTTATTTTGAAAGAATGGTAGAAAAAAATTATTTAAAATTAATAATCCGGAATATGATATCCGCTAAGGCGCCATTGTGTAACAATGGTCAAAAAATAATGAATTTTGTTTTAGTGCTGTGCTGATCATTGTATTCAACAGGATTGTATAAGCTTATAAACTAAAGTTCACGTTCATTTAAATAAAAACTTGGAAATTCTAATAACTTTAGTGACAACTTGTCACTTAAATCTAATGCTGACATTTGTAATTTTTGACAAGATATCAATCTAAATGTGTTAGACGATTCTCGACCTATGTAACATGTAGAGGTTTGGTCTTGTCAACACAATTACAAATTACAAATAATTGATCATTAATATTTTGAACTGACTTGCTTAATACTTTTTTGATCAACTCTGTAAATAAACTTTTGAACTCGTCACGTTTTAAATGCACTATTAATTTGGTTGCGGCAAAGATTTAAGCTTCTGAGCAATTCTTTACTCTCTTGATGGAAATTACGCCAAATATTATTCCTCTGGCTAAGCAAAGGATACATAAGATCTAATTGTTGGAATACCAAAAAAAACGAAGGCATCCTCATTTGTACTCAATTTGATCAAAAAAAAGCGTAAACCAATTCACACAAATATTCGGTATCCTTTTTTTAGGATCAGAAAAGTCCTTGCGAAACCACCCATCCAAAGTTGTGGAAAGATACAAAGTCATTGGATTTGGTTATCAACTTTAGTGCCAAGTATGACGTCGCAGTTTAGATTAACATCTTTAAGAAGGTTTCGTATAGCGAGCGAATATATTTTGATCCGTCCATTTGCTGCTTGGACTTATAAGTAATAATAATAAAGAATGACCCTTAAAATGAGCGGCTAAAGCAATAGCTGGAAATATTCTCTTGAACTCGGTTAGCAAAGCACTTGAAAATATTTCTATCAAACTCGGCATTATGCAAAAGAACTTCACTCCAAGGTGAGAAAGTCCTTCCATGTTATGAAATATTTGAATTAACCACTATATAAATATAAATAAATAAATATATATATATATTTTTTTTTTAAAAAAAAAAAAAAAAAAAAAAAAAAAAAATAGGATTATTAAATAATAATTTGATATTAAAACAATGATAATGATAATAATAAGAATTAAAAAAAAATTTTACCCTGGTAAGTTTAACGTAAGCTTCAAAATCGATGCCATCGATATAAGGCCTAATAATTTCGGCACTTTTAACAAGCTTTGCTAATAATCCATCATTAGGGTTGATCAATGAATGTATAATTAGGGTCGACTTTTGCAGCGATTGTAAAAACCTTTAGCCAATTGAAATGCATCTGAAAAGCATTATGGTGTACTAAAGTTGTAATGGCAACACATATTTGATCTCTGGTGCCTTGAGGTAAAGTATCTTGTTTATATCCCTCTAGTGCATGCATCAAGTAATAATTCGGATGGAAATTCATTTGGTAATTCGTAAGGTAAGGTTTGTCTTTGAAAATGATACACTAAGAGGAGATAAAAAAAAGTCGTTTGACCCGTGATTCATCATCAAGACGATTGATAATAAATTTGAGATTTGACGCACGAATCGTTAGATCTTGGGATCAGATAATTACTGTTGAAATTGTATAACTTTATCTTTAAAGTTATCAGCATTGATAAATTATAAATAAAATTAGCAAAAGCGAAGTCTTTGATTTTCTCCGAGGATATACACAAAGCTTGATTATTTAGATTATTCTTCCATATTCCGAATTGATCATTTCTCGCAGTATCCAAAATTCGATTATCATTAGGATCACCTTCGAATACAAATTTTCCTTCCATTATATGAATAACATATCTATATTGAAAAGCATGCCCTTCAGTAATATTTGATATAGAAATATTAACTGGAATAGATTGCCAATTCGTAGGAATTTGAGGAAATGGTTGTCGAAGGGTTATATTGGGATAACCAACGCTTTTCCGTCACCAAAAATTACGGGATGTCCAATTTTAGCAGTACTTTTAGGAAAATAAGCGTGAAAAATAACTTTGATTTCGTTCTCATTCTTGCTATTCTTGCTATTAATAGGTTTACTAGAAGACTGTTCCAAGCTGTTTTCATTATTAGCGCTACTGTAATTAGACGTTTGGTTATTTGATGGAAATCTATTATTATCGAATTGATCGCTCTGTTTTTTCATTTACATTTTCTTCTTGCTCATCAGGATTTCCGACGGATTCCATATTAAGCAAAATTTGTTGTAAAAAAAAAAAAATAAAAACAAAAAAATAATTTCAATTATATTGTGTTTTTATACATTTCAATTAACTATTACCTTACTCAATTTGGCAAGTAATGATGATAAATTTATTAAATATAAATCCGCAAGCTCAAAGGAATTTTGGTTTAAAATTCATGTAATCAGAGTCCTAATAATGTCTTTATTAATATTATGCAATCTTCCCGCTTCGTCACGAATAACTTAGCAAATATATGTTCTCTCACATATGAACTTTGTATTATCGTATGGTTATAATAAAACACTTATAGCCCTTCATCATGAAAAGATACTTGAAAGTTTCAGGAATTGAAACTTTTATCTTATTATAGGAAATACTTTATAAAGTTAATAATTCGAATAAAAATTTATTCACATCGTTCGGAAATTCTACTGATAAAATACTAATGTGTAGGTTTCAATGTTTAAAAGTTACATCTCTAAACTTTCTGAAAATATTTTGTTTTGCTAGATCCGAAGTAATCGGACATAATTCTTTGCATCATTTCATCTTAACTTCATGATTTTAAAAAAGAACGTTACCATGAAGTGAATTTTAATCCTTGTCAGCAGCTGATATTCGAAAGTAGTTTAGTTCATCTAAAAGTTCTTCATTCGAAATTTCTTGATTAAATCCTGAACAGTATATTTTGTTGTTGATAGTGACTTCACGGGATATCAGAGATTACTTCACAGTTCACGGTAAGCAATGCATGATGGATATTTTGCCACTTCGTGGCAAAATCTACCAATCAATGCATTGCTCATAGTATCGGCGATTACCCGTGAAGTTACGTTATAATTATCCGGTTCAGATAATTAAACTTTTGCTGTTGCAAATCCACGGCCAAAGTATAATTATCATTTGTGGCCGTATAATTATTGCGGTAATATAGCGAAACACTTTTCCGTCCCGATCGAAAAAATATTCATTTCTGTCGGTTTTATGAAGCATCTCTTCGTTTTTTTGTTGAAAAATTGATCCAAGCAAGATTTCAGGATGGAAAGTCAATGTAGATTTAAGGGTTTCATACTGTTTATATAAGAGTTAGAAGCTGTTAATAAGCGGATTCTTTGTTTAAGTAAAGACTAACCTTTATCCCTCCTATGTTATGAGTTATTTTACTGTCTGATTCTCCGTTTAACTTGGTAAAGAGTGTGAAAAAGAACAGCAAAAGTTATCATATAGATGAATCATTAAAGTAATAATACTCAATAACAACATTAAATAAAATACCATCTTGCGTCTTTTGGTAACCGTGCCTATTTCCGCGAAAATACACGATCATCGAGTCTTTACCACATCCGTTGCATGTAATTTCTGTAAATAAATAAGTGTCGAGAGTAAGCAAGTGAAGGAGTGAAGGAAGGAAGGAAGGAAGGAGGGAGGGAAGGAGGGAAGGAGAGAAGGAGGAAAGGAAGGAAGGAAAGAAGGAAGGAAGGAAGGAAAGAAGGAGGGAAGGAAGGAAAGAAGTAAGGAAGGAAAGAAGGAAGGAAGGAAAGAAGGAAAGAAGGAGGGAAGGAAGGAAGGAGAGAAGGAGAGAAGGAAGGAAGGAGAGAAGGAGAGAAGGAAGGAAGGACCGGAAGGAAGGAAGGAGAGAAGGAAGGAAGAAATGCTCCTCAAGAGAAGTAAAAACTTACCAGCAGTAGACATAGACATTTTGATGACAAGTGAAACTCGCGAAGAATTAAATGAAGGGAAAGAATATAAAGACGACTAAGGTAATTTATAAAAGTAAGCAGTTAAAGAAACTTTTGGTGACAGACCTTGTAAATATTTATACTCTTTTATAAACCTTTCTAAATACTAAATACATGATGACAGACTCGTATGAATAGAGTACGTAATTATTACGGCATCTGTCACGAGTCTGGATTTTTAAGCAAGTAAAAAAGCATGTGGTGAACACCAGTAACGCCGCAGAAAAATGTCATGTTCATATGACTTTTATACTGTTTATTTCTAAAAGGGAAAATTTAACTTTGACTCCGGTGTACATTTTATATTTACTATAGTCATTATGTCTCTTTTTTTTATCCATTTTGTTTTTAGTTTAACAAAAAAAAAATGTATTTAAATAATGCTAACACCGAAAATATTGCTTCAAAAACATGTTCCGGGTGTTTAAAAACACATACTCTTGAATTTTTAATGGAAGAAAAATGCGTAACGCTTGCAGACTATCTAATAAAAACCGTCGTGCAACATTATCGACTAATCAAAAAAGACAAATATGAGAAAATTGAATTAATATAACAAAATTTAAAGAAAATACACACCCAAACAGTAATAATGATTTCGAAGTATCTTGTTTTATTGATATTGTGGAATTTCATGATAAATCTAAAATATAGCCGAAATTGTGTCGGAAGCTGATGAATACAACTGGATGTAAGTTATTTATTTAATTATTTTAATTCTTTATTTATCTATATCTAATACTTAAATAATTTATATTAATATGGGCAAAAAAAATTTTAATTCGTAACTGCAATTTTTCGTAAACGATTAGGCATAAAAGTCACGTGAACGTGACATTTTCTGCGGCGTTACTATAATTTATAATGGTTAATTAAAGGTAATAACATAATGTTTTGTAATTTAACGGATCTTAGTGAGAAATTTTCGAAATTTTAGAAAATTAAGAAGTTAATGGACGCGACTTTCTCAAGGTTAACTGAAGTAAAGCTTCGCAGTTATGGAATACCGGATGGACCTTCATCAGATTTGCGGACTTCTTCAAGGAGTGCAAGGAAAAAAGAAGCGTTCGTTCTCCTCTTACAAGACCCAGAAAGACTTGAAAGAGGTGGGCACAATCAGAATTTCCACCAAGTGAGTCTTAATTATTAACCACGAACTATTATGTTAGTTGATTAACTCCTTCGTTCCACTTTCTAAGAAACATATCCACTCGAAGACGATGACGAAGAATTGCTACCTTGTGTAAGGGAAATAAAGCGGAGGTTGGGAACATGGGGAGTATTCTTGCTGACAGCAATGAAGCAGCGCATTGTGATTATTTTCGTCATTCGCTATTGTCAAGAGTATAACCAAAAACGATCTTACCTTGGAAACCCAGCTTGAAATTATTGACGAAGAAATCTCTAGACGTGTCGATTACGCCCTCGAAGAGCTTCTATGAATATGGAAGGAAATTTGTTAAACGTGGTTATCGGTTTCTCCCAAAATCTGGTCCAATGTTACAAGAAAATAAAAAGAAACGTTAGACAGATGATGCGTTTGGACTATATTTATGGCATAAATTCAGACTAGGCAAAATAATTATTGTGAGCTCATTCTTAACCGATTTGTTAGAGAAATATAAGTACCACAAAATTTACAATTTCTTATTCATATTTCTTGCCTAAAATAAAAAAAGGTTAAAAGTGATGTACAATAGTAAAAAAAGAGAAACTTGAAGAAATTAGGTTAATCAATGATATGACCATTTTTATAATGGAAGTCGAATTATATGGCGCAAAAAATATTGATAAGTTGTGTATAATACATTTCCCAAAGGTAAACAAGAAAAAAACAATAAAACCAGTATTACATAAATAATAAAAGATGAAACTTCAAGATGTTGCATTTTTCGCGATTTTTATAATCCAAGTTCAAAGCCACGGTAAATTACAACTATTAAACGATAAGGTGAGGAGTTATTAAAAACAAAAATACACTTTGAAAATCCTGTGGGAAAAAAAAAATCTTAGAGCTATGGATTCCCGACTTTGAGAAATGTATAAAGCTTCAATTGCAAACAAAATGGTGCCGATAAAAATCTATAAAGATTAAAATGTTGATATTCTCGCAGTATCTAACTGAGCATTAAACCGACATTAATTGCTATTATTTTTGTAGAAGATACTCGATCGTTTGAACGATGACGTTGTTCGATGAATTAAAGATATGTTTCAATTTTTCGTTTTATTTTTATTATTATATTTCTTTCCTTTTTAACATAAAATGACTAACCTGTGAAATTTAGGATTTTATTATATGTTATTCAAGAATCGATTGCCCTTTGAAAATTATGTAAGTATGATCGCATCACGAAAATCAGTATCAACGGATGGAAATGTCTATACGGAAGATTTATCAGATATCAAACAATTAGATTTAATCAATTTAATAATTACCTTGCTCGTTTATAAGAAAATTCGAGAAAAAAAGAGCTAACCTATCAATGCATGATTATCAATGATATCACACGCAGTTCAAGAATCGAATTAAGTCAAGGATGGAAATCCGGTCCCTCTTATGGACGACATCTCTGTATTTCAGCTGAAGCCCACAGCGCTATCATATGTTGAAGATTCACTAATGAAGAATCAGAAAGAAAATTTCGATAACTACGTGAAGTGGCCATGTGATCGCGACGAATTTCAGATGGGCAATGTATAAACTTTTTCAGGAACGTATAGATCAAGACTTCAAAGTCTAAGATAGGTGGATCCGACTCTTATACAGTAACCCAACTGAGCAAATAAGATTATTTCCTTGACCATCGATTCATCACACTTTTAAATTTGAATTCTTTTTATATAGCTGATTGAGAAAAAATGATCTCGTATTTACATGTGGTACAAGAAAAGAAATTTCTCAAATTGCAAACTACAATTAAATATTTTTTTAGCAGAAAATGCCGATCACTAACCCAATTAGGGTCGATTGTTGGAATATCATCCCACTCATATTGGCGCGCAAATCACCAATTTTTTTTCACATTTCTCTTAACGATACTCCAAAGATTTTCTATAAGATTTAGGTCAAGGCTGTTCGAATTCTAATGAATAACTTCAGGCATATTTGCCTGAAGAAATTTTTTAACGTGGCGGCCGGCATTCTTCAGATCGTCATCTTGCTTAAACCGCCATTTGTCTCCTAACAAGTCCTCAAATTCTGGAAGTTGTCTACAAAGTATGTCTACATAAATCCTCCCCAAGTAAAAATCTTTGTTCTATCTTTAGGCATAGGACGGTTCGGTGGTCGTTATCCTTTATACCAACGCTCCAGGGTATTTCGGAAGTGTTGAAAGGCGGTTTCATCTGAAAATAGAGTAATGTCCCATTTCATCATTAAGATAGTTTTTGGTCCACTTTACACGTGATCCTCATATGGTATTGGCGTCGCTCTTGGAAGGCTTTTCAATATCCACTATTAGTCAAATGCCTTCATATCGTTCTATGGGATATTTCCACATCTGCTGAAGACAACTTTGTTGATAAAGTCGTGGAATGAAAGAATCCCGGTGGATGTATTAGCTAATTCTCTTAATGCATTTGCCGGGATCTTTTTTGGCCGACCACTTCCTTCTGCACGCTGAACCGGCCAGATTGTTTAATCTTTTTAGTTTATCATATATGGTGGAGAGGGGTAAATTGTTCCGAATGCCCTGATTCCATAATGTTGAATAGCTTGACGGTTGGTTTATTTTCTGAAGGTCATTTTTCTAATTGATATTTAGGGGATTAAAGATAGTGATAGGAAAAAAATCAAAAAATCATTATATTGTTAGTGGTATAAAATGAACAATATACTCGCTTACCTAACAATCATGTTAATTTGACAAGGTTATGCGCAGTTTCGTTTTCGCGGAAAATTTCCGGTTTTTTTCTTATGCCACACTGTATATGTTCATAAGCGATATCTATAAAAGAAATTTAAGTTTTACCAATACCGCACATTTGATCAATTATTGGTTTCTTTGCAAAGGCAATAGTGTGCGTGGTAAAGACGACAAGGTGATTTTTGGGACTTGTATTACATCCAAGGTACCAAATTCTGCATTAACTGAATTTTTCGTCGTTTAGGACAAAACTCGAGCTCCAATCCAACATCTGTATCGCTTTCAATCTTGAATTTGTCGCTTGTTTGTTATTGATTTTCTGTTGTATTTTTCCTCAACTTATATTCCCTTATCACGTTAAAAAATGTTAGGTTTCTAGCTTGTGAGCGAGTCAGTCCATTTCTTCTATTTCTATTTCCATTTTTTTTTTTGCCAAACGTTGCCAGATCTTGGAGTGACGTCGTTTTCTTGGGTGAATAAAGGTGTGATCATCAGAGTCATAAGGAATGAATATTTGTTGGTGCCTACATAAAATATGTTATTCAAAATCAAAGCACTTTATTTATATAAACATAAACCTGAAGAATTCCATTAGTGTAACAAAGCGTAGACTTTGTAATATAGCTGACCTAATTAACATTAAGACGTTTGTCAAGCTATGAAAAGTCAATGAATAAAACTTTATTTTAAACCATTTTTTTTTTTTTATTGAAGTAACTGATTTAAACATTAATTGATAAAAAAAATTAATGATTAATTATTAAAGTGTTCATTTGCCACGAAAAAAAAATATGTAAAAAAAGAATGAAAGAAAAAAAAACCTATCTAATACTAGAAAAATTAAATCATCCATAGCTGTTACTCGAATATCTAATCGAAGCTGTTATTCTAATAGAAAGATAAAAAAAAAAATTTTTTTTTTATTCTCAGGTTTAATATTTCTTTTTTATTCGTATGCCATATACTTAGGTCGGAACATTTGAAGTTTTTGACCGATCACCGAGATTGTGTCGGGCCAGAATTAGTAATAGAAACTTTAATAGAAACTTTTGCAATAATAAATCTTGTTGGTAATTAAAACAAGGCAAGGTTATTATGTGTTTCTTCATTATTAACTAATTAGTCAGGTTACAAAATTAATATATTTTATTATAAAATTGCTTTATTCAAAAAGTTTGTTAAGTGATTACAAACTGACAATAGCTACGCTAAAATATACACTAAAAATTATTTTTAACAAACATTATTAGGAATTACTTTGTCTTTAAGTTTGTTATAGTCTCGAACAATTTATTCCTTGGGTTTCCAATGATACCATAACCGATTGACTTCCACTTGCTTATTTAGAAGATCTTGGATAACATTTTCAGGTAATTCTGTACACAGGTCTTTTTTGATACTTTCCAGTTTTTCAGAAGTGGAACCACCATTAACTTCTTTTAAAAGTTCCTCTAACAAAGGCTTCCTTTTTTTACTAAGATCTTCCCTAATAATATTAATTGATTCTTTTAATTCAATTTTTTTAGTTACTATTTGAGGAACTGAACGAATTATTTCTCCTAATTTCTCTTCTAGTTCTTTTTCCCGAGGACTTTCATTACCAAGGGTTTTGTCAGCGCTTGATAATTCCTTTTGAAGTTTGTTTATTGTAATTATCAAAGAATCTTTTTCCTTTTGGAGATTTCTCCCATTTTTTCTGACCTTTTCAAGTTCATCATTTTTTTGCTTTACTTTCTTTTGTAATCCCTTTGAACTTAATCCTTCTTTCAATTTCTTCAAATGATTTCCTAAATCCACGCTGAACTTTCCTCCACAAATTTTTAACCCTTCATTGAGACGCTTTAAATTTTCTTTCTCAATTTTAATACTGTCTATTTCGGAGATGATTTGTAATCTTTGGTTTTCCAAATCTACGATGACATCGTTTTTATTTCTCAATTCTTTATCGACTACTCCCAATTTGTTCTCCAATTCTACCTTGGCTTCTCTTATTAGATCTAGGTTTCTTTTTCTATCATTTTCTTCTTTCTGCAACTTTTCTGTTAATTTCTGCGCAGTTAAATTTTTTAACTCGTTTTCTTTCTGCTTTATGTCAGCTTTTAAAGCGTCGACTTGCTGTTTAAGTATTGTAACTTCTCGATCTAACTGAAATTTTTTTGCTTTCAACTCTTCTTGCTTAGCTTCCAATTCTATTTGTTGAATATATAGGTGTTCTTCTTGATTTGATGTTAGCTCCTTAATTAAATTATCCAATTGCTCTTGAAGGATTTCCTTTTCTATTTCTATCCTCTGGTAATCTCTCCACGCTTTCAAATTGTATCTACCCTGAAAAGCATCCACCTTATCAATAGCAAACTTCTCAAGTTGCATATTTATAATTTTAACTTTTGCATTCGGTCTGTCAGCTAAACATCGTAAATTTTTAACACTAGTCGGTAAATATTCCAAACCAGAGTCAATATCAGTATTATTGATGCTTAACATTTCCAATTTCGTTAAAAATTTCAAAGGTTCCAAGCTACCATGAAAATGATTGTAAACCTCACTATCATCTCCAATGGTGCCTATATGCAACTCTTTTAAATTAATAAATTTGCCAAAGAGATTTAAATCCTGTTCAGGTAAGTTATTGTTGAGCAAGTTTAAATATTTTAACCCTACTTCATTTTTAGGAAGGCTTAAATCACGTATTTGATTGTAATTAACATCGAGGTAGGTAAGCTTTGAGCAATTGCTCACGTCTAAACTAGTTAACTCATTATTGGAACAATGTAATTCTTCCAACTTAATAAAACCATCCAATTTTAAGGCACCATTTAATTTCTTGTCACTAATTTCCAATTTGACGATATGTTCTCTTTTGCCCTTGGGATACTCCTCCTCTAACCATCGTGTGCTCATTCTTGTATAACTTTATTGGTCGATCGATAAATGGATACAGAACGTTTTATGTATGTAACCTATAATAGCTAGCATAAAAAAAAAAAAAAAAAAAAAAAAAAAAAAAAGATTTTGACATAAACAAATGTCAGTGACGCAGGCAGTTGACGTACACTCCCCGGTCAAAAGTATTGGACCACGTGATTTTCGTTATACTAATTGGCGTAATTTTTGCCGATTATAACT